>LDKF01000137.1:95446-151604 GCA_001026735.1 Rotylenchulus reniformis | reverse complement strand
TTTTTTTATAAAAATTCCCAAGTAAACTCTCTTTTAATAATTTTCATAAACATGTTTTTAAAATATCATTATCAGGTATTTTAGATAATATAAAAATTGATTGATAAATAAGTCAATACAGCTTCTATAGCCATATATGGCTTTATTTATTTTATTACATAATTTTTATTCTATTAAGTACAGTAAATTTTACCAACGTGTCCTGTTCGATAACTTCTGCTAGCCATGCATGGTCTACTGGATCGACACAGATCCGTTCGTGGAACAGTCCGCCTACCATGGTACCATCCAGATCCTCATGGTCGTAGCGGAACAGGTCCAGATCCCGGTAGGTCTTACCTTAGCTTATTAGTAAATTGATCATTTATGGTACCATGATACCACATATGGTATCCAAGATTTTTCTGTAACAATAACACAGTAATACTATTCCATATTTATAGAATTTAACGAATACTATGGGTACTTATCAGCCATCCGCTTATTGCAACGTTTTATCTTATATATTTTATTTTTCGATTCAATTAATTCATCGAAATAAAAATATACCTTTAGGACTTTCGTTCTCCGATTCCTGAATTTTTCTGTTCATCGAGGCCCCTTTCAGGTCGAATTTATAGTGAGTTTCCGGAAAATCAGGGTGAAACACATTGCTGAGCATTATGTATGGCTGACGGGTCTTAGGCCTGCCCCTTTCCTAGGAATTAATTTTATTTAATTTTAATATTAAATTATATGTAAAACAGTTATTATCACGTAAAAATAATAAGTAATTGAAGACATAACTTTCAAAAATTGTTACCATAAATATCCTTAAAAAATTATTGTATTTTTATTGGTAAACAAACTCCAAATTCGAAGAAGGCTTGGTATCTGGGCAATAGTGATTGTTTTTGATGGATTTTCCTATGCCTCAAATATTCATAATAGTCCCATACACCGCCGACAAAATAGTCAAAATTGCTGAAAATATTGGTCCTCAATTTTTTAAAGAAAAAATGAGTTTTAATATTGGAAAAATAATTTTATTTAAAATTTTTTAAAATTATTTAGAATTAATTATTTTAATTTTGAATAATTCGAAAATAGATATTAAGGTCCTAAAATTGGCCATAACTGCTCCATTTTTGTAGAACAATATTTTATATAAATTTTACATTTATTTTTCTATAAAAATTGACTAAAAGTTCGACATTTTTAGTTAAAAATTGATTTCTCAATTTATTTACATCAGAAGTTACCCCCATTGTTCATCAGCAAATGTGCTGAAAAATTCCGTCTCATGCTTTTCCATCGATTTGATCAGAAAGCGTTTGTCGTTGGTGCGTAAAAAGACGCACCACTTGACGCAGGGTTTGCGAACCCGGAGAAGGGTGAGTGGGCCACGGAATGGATCACTTCCTCGATGGTTAACAAGTCGTTACAATTGGTGGGTTGCGCGACAATGTTGCGCAACACGCGGAACAAATAGGGCGCGCGCAAAATCAGATCAAATTTGCCAAAATCGGGACTAAAAATGGCAAAATTGTATTGATAAATGATAATATCCTGATAGAATAAATTGAATTACCAGGATATAGCGGTGAATGCATTTATATTAAGTGACGGATTTTTCAAACAAATTTATTTATCAAAATAATTCATCCAAAATTGATAATCTTATGGTGGGGACTAATAAGTTCACAAAATTGCTGGAAAAAACCTTTAGTACATTTATATAGAGTGAATTCGAACCTACTCCCGGGTTAAATCATGCCAGAATAAACCATTATCCACTTAGTCAATCCTGAATTGTTACAGGATTTTTTTTAGTGTCTTTATACCTATTCTACATTTTTATTGAAGCTAAACAAAAAAATTAAATTAAAATAAAAGGAAATTTTTATTCGAAGCCAAATTAAATGGAATTCTTAGTAAGAACTTAAAAAAAGAATAACACGATTTTTTAGTAAAACTACCATTTCATATTAAATAAATATTAATTTCTACCTTCTGATTTTCTCAACCTTGAAATCAATCAACATATAATGGAAGTGATAAGAACGCTTTTCCTTGTTAGCCTTTTCAAGCTCATCATCTTCATTTTTATCATTTGCACATTCTGATTCGTTCAATTCTGACATTTCGATTAGTTCAATTTCGGCTGGTTCTGATTTTTTAGATTCTGGTCGTGAGAGGAATTCGCTTAACTCATTCCAATCCGATGCTGCTGAAACTGATCGGGTAAGTTTGGAATGATTTTCTTCTGATTTTTGATGTTGTGTTCTGAGCGATTGTGATCTGATCAGAATTTTTGCACTCTCTAATACAGGTTCGGGTTTCTTTTCTTCCGCTCGTTCTTGCAATATTAAATTATTATTTACTTCTGATGACTGCACTTTTTTCCTTTCTGCTAGTTCTGATTTGTTTCTGGGTTTCGTTTCGGATTTTTTCAGAACTTTTCTTGACTTCATATCGAACACTTTTGGCGGCTGTTGATGATAATAATGCAAATAAAAATGACATAATGCATTACGAAGGCCTAATCGCATTGCGCCTCGTCTTTTAGCCATCATTATCGCGTCTTCCTGAAATTTACAAATCATTTAAAATAAAAAATTATAGGCATTTAAATATTTTTTGCTCTTTGATACTGTATAAAAATATGTAGACAAAATAAAAAAATGGTAAATTAAATATATAATTTTTAACTATTTGAATTATTTTACAATGATTGATAAAAAANGTATAGAATTCAATTTTGATATTACTGATTGTTTCTATATTCTATACTATGGCGAATTTTCATAAAAAGCTTGATTCCTGACCTATTTATATGGATTTATTTACTCACCATAAAATTCTTCATCTCCAAATGGACGTCTATTGGGCTCCAATGTTTCTGCTGAGTTTTCAGTCGAATAAAGTTGCATTTTCCTTCTGCTTTTCATGTTTTGCCTCTTTTTCTCTCTTCTTCGTAATTTTTTATGGAATTTTTCTAACTTTTCTTTGCCATCCAAAGCTTTGCCCATGGAGAATAATAATTTTTCACCCAAAAAATGAAAATATTTTCCCTTTTTGGCCCTTATTTCGGTGTCCTTTTGACCATCGATCAACCGTTTCTTTGCTATATTTTGTCCATTCTGGTTTCCTAAAACTTTTTCTTTTTGTCCACTTCTGATACTTTCTGATTCGAATTCTGCACTTAGGATCACATCTCTTTCAGATTCAACATTTTTTGCAGCTTCTATTATCTCGGATACCTTTCCTTTATTTTTAAGCGGTTCTGATCCTATCCCATCTTTTATTCCTTCAGTTCTGGCCTGTCTTGTTTTTTCCTCTCTTTTTTGACATGTTCTAAATTTTCTGATCCGTCTCGGCTTGCATTTCTGGTTCCCGATCAGAATACCAGCTATTTCAGAACTGCTCAATTCTGGTTCACTCATTCTCTCCTGATCCTTGCTTTCCATTTCCTGTTTGACCAAAAAATCGAATACATCGTCCACTGAAGCTGTTTTTTGTAGTTGTCCAATTTCATTTTCTGTAACTTTTGTCTCTTCCGCAGATGACGCACGACGCAATGATTGCGACATTTTTTGCGTCAATTTTCTGCGTAACAAATGCTTGTGAAAAGTAACGTCATTTTCCAACGCAACTTTGAGCCCACTGCTGGATGGTGCCAAGGGTGGTCGTTTAGGACCGGCAAAAACTGTAAAGAAAGAGATTTTTTGAGATGAATGCACTTTGAGGCCAAATTGATTGGTGAACAAATATTTAAAATTAATGATTTTCTTTTTGGGTTTGAATGAATAAATTGGTTAAAAAAATCTTTGAGAATGTTTGTTTTTGTAATTTTTAGGGTCAAAAAGTCCAATTATTCTACTTAAACTCTTTAATTGAGAGCAGTTTAATTGGATATTAAAAATAATTTAGAGGAATTTGAATATCCTAAGAAGACAACAAAAAAATGGCCCTATTGCCAATTATGAAGAAATAAAAAAAGGTTTACCTTTATTTTCCGTCAGAAAAATTAGCGACCAAATTAGTATTAATAGTATTAACATTTCATCTCTATTGTATAAAATCGGAGGGTAGGTTTCTGGAGATTCTTATTTTCCAATTATTTCCTGTCTCTGCGGTTAAGATCGTAACGAAAATTTTTCGAAACTTTATCATAAACCAAAAACAAAATTACTAAGTATATAAATTAAAACCATGCAAAGATAATTTATTAAAAAATAAAAATATATTGAGAGATTATAAAAAAGCAATATTGTAGTTTCAGGAAACTATTAATCAATTATGTATGCTCTCTAAAAAGAAGAATTTAATTTTTGAATGTGTAAAATATAAAAAGACAATAAAATCAGAGAATAAAAATGCATGAAAGCGCATCAATATATAAATTAATAATCAATATATACCAAGTGTAAGGTGAATCATTTTTTGGCCCTAGCAAAGGACAAGGAAGTGTGCTTGATAAACAAGGGTTTTCATAGGATATTTAATATATTCACTATGAAATTAGTATATTCAATATTTTTATGGCTTATATACAAAGATGGGGGAAGGAAGTAATCATTATAAATTTAATTATCTGCTTCAATTAGTTCCTTTTAGGACATGTGAAATTTAATTATTTTTATTATCAATCGATAGAAAATTGAAAATAAATAATTTTATTTATACATATGATGATATGTAGTTGAGATTATCGGAAAAATTTTACAAAATATAAATTGCTAAAAAATCCATTATTCACTTACAATATTTAATTTTTTCAAATGAAAACATTAAAATATCCTAGATGATATTTATATATATATTTTTTAATTTCCCAGTTCAAACTTCCCAAGGAGCTTGTAAAAAAAAAGTTTGTAAATATGTAAGTAACAACAAATCTATTCTTTAAAATGTAAAATAAATATATTATTTTTATTATTTTTCAGTCTTTTTTTCTAGATGCTAAACTTTTTTGTAAAATTTAGAACTTAATTGAATTATAAAAATATGCATGGTTGAGGGGAAAGATTTTTGTTTGACGCTCAATTTGTGGCGATAAGTACGAAATTTTTCCCGATAGTTGAAAAAGGACGAAATAAAATAAAATTTATTTAAATTAACCAATAAAATACAATAAAAAGATATTAAAAATGAACAGAGTGAAAGGAATGGATGAATGGGGGAAATTCTGTGGGGTTTAAATAGGGCCTATTCACGTGAGTGAACCATGGATATCCGGAGAAATAGTACAATAAACAGAGAGAAAGGGGAGAGAGAGAAAGGAAATCCATTAGCGATCGGGGCCGGTAGTAAATGAACCCTGGTCACTGGTAAAAATCGCTTACCATATGTCATCTTACCCAGGGTTCCTTAGTAAATGAAGTTACCAGCGTTTTTACCAGGGAACCATAGGTTAAGTTACCAGTGACCATAGGTTAAAATTTGACCTGGTAGTAAATGAACCTGACCAATGGTTATTTTACCATAGCTTTCCCTTACGAAGTGCAACCATGGCTTAAGCCCTGGTAACCAGGCAATTTAGCCTTTAAAAAATCCAGAAAAAATCAGGAAAAATTTTAATCTAAAGGAGATCTAAAATCTATATTTTATTGATCTAAAAGCTATATTTTTCAGAGGGGGAAGGAGGGTGAAAGATGAAATTTGAAAGCTCTGGTAACTTTTTTCTTGCCTATGGTTACTTTTTCAAAGGAAGCTCTGGTAAAAACGATGGCAACCTTACCAACTTCTTTTACTACGCTAACCATTGGTCATTGGTAGCTTAACCTGTGGTCAGATGACCAATGGTTGTTACCATAGGTTTTGTTAAGAGTTCATTTATGTACTACCGGCCCGGGGGGAAGGATCATTCCGTGAATGTGACCGGAAATTGCGATATTGCAAAATCGATGTGATTTTGCAGCCAAAAATAAGAATTAAAAAAAATACAAAAATTAATTGTTAACTCGGCTCAAAAACCTCGCGGTTTTCGCGACACAATTGTCAACTTGACCAGCGACAAATAATCCATTTGCTTTGTTGCCATAAATTGGAGCTCAATTTTACAAGGCAAATTGTTCAAAAAACATGGGCTCAATTGTTCGAACTTCTTCAATTATTCGGAACCAAGATTGTTCGAATTTTTTCTATTCCTTGGCACTCAGATTGTTCGAACAACTTCTTCGGCACCCCATTTCCCGAACACAGAATAAAACAGAAACAGTAGTTCTGCTTTATGTATTATTAACCAGACTCTACATAATTAATAAATTTGATAAAAATTCTACCAAAATTCTAATATCAGTTATCGCAAACGTTATTTTTTTTAAAGGATTTGTCTTTTTTTGGAGGTATCAATCTATGAAATATTCTTGTTTAAAGATTTTTCCTTTTTTGGCCTTTTTTGTTAGATAATGGAAAATTTTATTCAAAAAATGACTAATTTTCTTAAGAAAAAAGAATGTTTTCGGAAATTTTCTCCGGCGCCGGCACCCAACACAATGTTTTTTCTTCAAAAAATGTTTTAAAAAATGATATATTTCTAAGGAAAAAAAGACAAAATTTCGAAAAAAATTTCAACCCGATGATCCGAAACCCGAAACCTGAAACCCAACATATTTGCCAACCCGAAACCCGACTTGAAATTTTTTAGCCAACCCGATCAGAAGCCCGACCCGAAAATTTCGCCATCCCGCAATAACCCTGTATACAACACATAATACAAAAAGTGAAGATGCAGTTCTATTGAAATCTTAATGCAAATTACACGCATATTCAAAAAATAATTATTAGACAAAAGTGCTCTAATCAAGAATGGGGGAAATTCCAGCAGTTCTTCTCCTCGTATGTCAAAGGACTGGTGCCGAATTGATCCTTTTGTATGTCCTCGTTGATGAACTGCCTTTTGTGTGGCCAAATAAGGTTTTCTGAAAAAAATAAAGATGTTGAAAATGCACCAAGTCTTTGGTTTTATTTGAATTGTCTTTGATAGTGTTTCACTTGTTTTGTGATATGTTTCCCTTTCTTTCAAAAAAAGTAGCTAGTGGCGGTTTTTTAAAGTCCTAGCACCGAAAAATAAAACCCCCAGGGTTCTAATAACAGGTTTCACGGTAATTCTGGTCACCTTTTGGCGCGATGACTTTTCCTTCTCCTTCTTCTCTTCAGTGGTCTTCTTCGGCTTCTTCTTCCTCCAATTGGCCAAAATGGTTTTCATGGCGTACTTTTGCTCAAAAACCGCGTGCAAATCCACCTCGTACCTGAACACGGCGCTGGACATGGCGTGCAGGAATCGTTCCCGGTACACAACCGGCTCCTTCACACAGTTGCCGTCCTGAAGTTCTTCGATTATTATTATCTGAATATTCAGATTTTTTTATCTTCTTAATGTTCTGATTCTTATGCTTCGTTGTTTTTCGCCATAATATTTTGTTATTATCTTCTGAAAAGATCCCATATTCTTATCATTTATTCTTTTGGATAGCCTATTTTTTTCGTTAATATTTTGATATTATCTTCAGATTATTTCAATTATATCATGAATATTTCTTATGAACCATCTGATTATTTTCTTCTGAATATAATGATTTTAGCTTCTGAATATTCCGATTATTATCATATGAATATTCCGAGCATAATCTATTGCTTTTTTTTCTGATTATTAGCTTCTGAATTTTCGGTTTATGAACTCCGATTACTCGCATATGAATTTTCTGTTTATTATCTTATGAATATACTGATTTTTTTGTTCTGAATATTCCGCTTATTAACTTCTGCTTTCTCTGAATTTCTGATTATGTTGTGTATGATCTTTCTTATCTTTTGAATATTCCGATTTTTTCCATATGAATTTTATGATTGCTATCTTCTGCCTATTCAGATATCTTATGAAAAATCGTTAAAAATTTGATCTTCTTAAGAATATTCTGCCGAATATTCCGATTAAAATCTTGTTCTTTTCTGGATATTCTGATTTTATCTACTGCATTTATGCAATCTTAATTATCTGATTTTAATTTGAATATTTAGATACTGGCAATTATTCTGACTTTTATTTTAATATTCTCTGTTTGACGCACACATATATTCCTGATTTTTTAAATAAAAAAACATAAAAGCTAGCTAAAAACTTTAAAAAACGCTGAATTTTAAAAATTATGATTAATACACAACTTACAGTTAAACGTTCAGTTGGAAGAAATAGGTGACCTTCTGCCTAAATTTAAAAAATAATAATTAAATATTTGTTTCCAATTAATTTAATATTTTCATATTTGCTATATTTTTTTGAATCTGTTAAAATTTCTATTAAAATTTTAATTAAATAGAATTTTAAAATTTTATTGAAATAATTACTTAGTGTGTCACATAAGTTCTAAGCCCTCCTAGCAATTTGATAAAAATATTTTTTAAAAATCAAATTAAGCCTAACTAATTCTCGCAATATCCACCATTATTACCAATAATATGTTGCTATTTATTATACAGAAAATCAATTATCTGGGCGCAAAATTTGAAGGACTTAGAAGCAAAAACAAACTATACTCATTTTTGACATAGTCAAATTGGATTAAGTTTTTTTCAATAATAAGTACGGCTATAGAATCGAATCAAAAGATATTATGATAAGGCATAATCTGAAGAATATTTATGCTAATAAAGAAATTCCTAACCTATCAAAAAACTATTCTTTTTGAAAAAAGACAAGTTAGAGCAAAAATAATTGAATTTTTCATGCATTTGACCTAATTTGACACAATACTATTATTTACTAATGATTTTTTTCATTTGAAAAAAGTTCACGGCTGAGATTTCCATTTTGCTGCCAAAAATGCCCTAATTTTTAGGGGTTTTGGCGACCTTAAGCATCATTAAAGAGGGTGCTTTGAACTTTCTTTTCCTATAAATTTCTTTCTTCTATCTTTATGGTATATTCCATCTGAAGGCCCTAGAAAAATTGTCATCAAATGTCAGTTTTAGGGATATTTGCGCTAAAAATCATAAAAAAATTTTAAAAACATATTGTAATTAATTTTTCTTATAAAATTGAAAGAGGACATATTTTCCTAGTATATAAAAAAATAGAGTAAAAGAATTGGTGGAAGGTGGAAGTAAAGGGTGGAAGTAAAAGGTGGAAGTAAAACATTGTTCTGAATTTTTTTAAATGCCTCTCTGAAGAGGGCTCAAAACTTATGTGACACCCTAAGTATATCTTTTTTATATTTCCCAATTATTTACGTTTTTTAATTCAATTTTTGGCGAATATTTTCACTTTTTTCTGATTTTTCAATCAGCTAATATCCCCAATTTTTGTATCTTTTTTTTACTCATTTTATGGCCCAATTTTTCATATACCTTCCGGTACCCAATTGTTGTCAAGAATTCCTTGCTCCAATTCTCCAATTTCCGTCCATTTGTGTAGGTTTGCAAAATATCAATGACCCCAATGCCCAAAATCAACTCTTGTTTCTCCAGATAATCATTGTTCGATGGACTTTTGCATTTGTTGCACATTCCTCGGTACCCGTTGGAGGGTCTAAAATTGGGCATTTCAATAACAAAAGTTTTTATTTTTTTATTTAAAAAATTATAATCCCCTGTTCAAACCAACGAATAGAGAAATTTAGAAAAAAAATGAGTAAAAATTAGCTTAGGTATGCTAGCTACATATAAATCTAACATTTTAATTAGTCATTTCTAAAAAAATATGGCCAATACTTGTGAATTTGGCCAAAATTATTATTTTGTTTACGCCAAAATTATTATTTTGTTTACAACATTTTCAATGTAGCCAATTCGAGCATAGTTGGGACTCATGGTGCTGGGTCTTTAAAAAAAATCGCCAATGTGGGCGTTAAAAAAAAATCGCCAATGTGGCCAGTCTGGCCGAAAACTTTTTTGTTAGACTTGTTAGACAAAAAGTATAAAAGGCAAAGTTGTGCAGAATTTTAGGCTGATTCGAATGGTATAAAAATTATTTCGAAATTCGAACAAAAAGTTCGAAATTTTTCCGAAATACTGAAAAATACGGTTTTCAGGGGATATTTCGAACTTTTGGTTAGAATTTCGGAAAAATTTTTATACCATTCGAATCAGCATAAAATTCTGAACAATTTTGCCTTTTATACTTTTGGTCTAACAAGTCTAACAAAAAAGTTTTCGGCCAGACTGGCCACATTGGCGATTTTTTTTAACGCCCACATTAGCGATTTTTTTAACGCCCACATTGGCGATTTTTTTTAAAGACCCAGCACCGGGACTCATTTACGGTCTAATTATTTGTTGTTTATTTATATCGAATTAAATTCTTTTAGTTTCTTATGACAAATATAATAGCGATAGCCGCAAAAATGTCGTAAATCAGTATTATTGAAATCAAAAAATGTAAATAAACCCACCTAAAAAAATGCAAATTTCGTTTTTTTATAAATTTTTTTAAACATTTTACGGACTAAAAAATCTGGGCACACCAACAAAAAAATTTCTAAAAATACAAGAATAAAGTGCATTAAATTATTGGTAATTATATTTTTTTAAATGATAAAAATAAAATTATGATAAATTGTTTGTCAGGAGACTTACAATGTCTTCATTTTCACTTCATTATCACTTATGAAGTGTGTTCCGAGCAGCAGACTGTAGTCCATTATTTCATGTTTGACAAGAAACTTTAAAAAACGGAACATTTTTATTCGTTTATTAAAATTTAAAAATAAATAATTTTGATTTATGTAGAGTATAAATTTTTTATGTAGAGTATAATTTTTTATTCCACACAAAATTAGTTCATTTATAATAAATTAGTATTTGTGTAATTTTTGATGCAAAATTGTGGGAAATCTTCTATATTGCGAAAAAATAAAATAAGTTTGAATAAATAAAAACGGAAAAAANAAAAAACGGAACATTTTTATTCGTTTATTAAAATTTAATAATAAATAATTTTGATTTATGTAGAGTATAAATTTTTTATGTAGAGTATAATTTTTTATTCCACACAAAATTAGTTCATTTATAATAAATTACAGTTTTTGTGTAATTTTTGATGCAAAATTGTGGGAAATCTTCTATATTGCGAAAAAATAAAATAAGTTTGAATAAATAAAAATAAATATAATCTGCATTAGAAATCAAAGGTTGATGGAAAATTTATCTTTCTACGCTTATGAAAAATCCCAAAAACTAATTGCAAGAATTTTTTCGATCGGCGGAAGGGGGGCCTTTCTTGTATTTTAGTACTAATTTTTTACATTTTTTTTAATGAAATTTCTTACACTTGTGTCGTTTCTCAAAATCTCATTCAGTTGCTCATGGTCCTTGCGATCCAGCATAATGCGTTCTTGGAACAATCCGGCTACCTTCAGTCCTGATTTGTCGTCCACTGTGTCCACCGTGTAGTGGAAATAGTCCAAATCGCGTAATTTGTGCCTGAAAAAAATATTTTAAAAAATTGAAAAACTAATAAACCTTTATTGACTTTTAGAAAATGATGGTTTACCAGTGAAAAAATTGCCAAAAATATCTTTAATATGTCTATTAAGAGATTAAGGCCAAAAAATTAAAAAAGATAAATGCTTTTTTTATTGTTATCAATTTTCCGGTAATAGATGGTTAAAAAAGTGTCAAATGCAAAAGTTGTGCGAAATTATGCTTTAGCTATTTGTCTTTTTACTTTTTTTTCCTGTAAAACTTCGAAAGCCCTTTAAAAATTTGTTTTGAAAAATCCGGACATTTTCAGTGAAAATAGTAATTAATTAATTTTTTCTACTTTTGGTCTAAAAGTTTTTTTTGTGTTGGCTTTGATTTAGGCACTTTTTAAAGACCCAACGCCACTTTATAATACAGTATTACCTCTATTTAGACCCTTGGGTATTATTTTTAGACCCATCTTCCAGCAGAGGGGGGATCTTTTTGAGGGATGGGCTCATTAGAGGTAATACGATAATAAAAATATATTCACATGATAGACGGATCGTCTGCATAGGCGATGTCCGTGTTCAAGATCTGCCGATTTATGGCGGCCCCTTTCAGGTCGAATTTATAATGAATCGGGGTGGGCATTTGGGCGGGGTCGAACACGTTTTCGAACACCAAAAACATTTTGGCGCCCGGCAATTTTAATTTTCTATATTTCGAAGGCGTGTCCGGCTTGTAATCGTGGGTCTGTAAATTCGACTTTTTTATTTAAAGCGTCCCTTTTTCAATTACATCTAATATTTTTTTCGAAATTGCAGAAAAATATTTTTCATTTTTGAACTTTAGATTTTCCGATTTCCATGAAAATTTTTGAAATTCAAACTGTTATATGCCTTTTATATTTTTTACTTATTAGAATGCTATAATAAATTGGCCAATGTGGCACAGTTTTAATGTCTTAGTACCATAATAAATTTTGTAAATGATAAAAAAAATTGCCCATAGAGCATAGATTACCTTAAATAGTTGCCAATTTTCAAAAAAAAAATCCAATTTTAGTTTAATTGGCTCAAAACATGTTTGTTTGCATAGTTCAGGAAATAAAAAATTGAGACAATAATTCTGCTTTAAATTTCAAAAAAATCTAGATTTTATGAACAAATAATATACTAATTTAGACCGCCTAAGGCAAATAATTGAAATACATTAATTTTATTTTCAATCAAAAATTGTTTGAATTTGATTTTAGTGGAATCTAGAGTATTCTTTTTTCTAAATTAAAAATTTATTATTTAAAATAAAAATTCTAAAAACTCATACAATTTGAAAGAATGCATAATATTTGGGCAACAATGAGTTGCCATGACGGCTCCAATGCTCATAAAAGTCACAAACAGCTCCTCGGAATTTGGCATCTGCTCTTGGAAATTCAATAATTTTTATTAAATACTACGATTTTTTATAGGACATTTTTGATATTAAGGAGAATACTGGAGCTAAATCCCCACTTTTGGGGGCGGAAAATTATTTCTCTAAAAATGGCCGATTTCTTATATTCAATGGTTACTAAGGCTTAGAATCCGTGTCGCGACATTTGCGCCCCCGATATTTGCGCCCCATCCAAATTGGTCCACTGGGGAAAAAGTTATGACCAAAATACGGTGAAATTGGCCAAGTCCATTTATTTTGGCCATAACTTTTTGTCAGAATGGACCATTCGAAAGGGATTAGGCACATTTTTAGCTATTTGACATATAGCGCGTGGGGGGGGGCAAATGTCGGGGGCTCAAATGTCGGGTAATCTTAGAATCATCGAAATAGGAAATTTTTCGAGCCTTTTCGAGATTCAGATTTTTTCGAGAATCTCGAATCGTTGATCTCGAACCTAACTAAATCCGTTCTCTAATAATAAAATTCATAGAAAAGAGCGGCGGTTTAGGCGCCGCTAAGTCTTTATGCGCCATTATTTTAGTTTTTCTCACTCAATATTTTTAGGCAAATTTTACATCTTAGGACCAAATTTAATTTGTATTCAGAGACCAAAATTTATTCCCAACCATCGATTTTTTTTGTTCTTTTCTAACAAAAAGTTTATTTTTGGTCTATATTATCATTTAAAAAATTAGTAAATAAATATTCCTTATTATTGTTTAGCTTTCAAAGGTATTTAGCGCTAATTTTGAACTCAAAATCCATTTTTATACTTTAAACATTTAATATTTTTTAGCGAAGCATCAATTTTGATACTTTTTGCGGAATAATTTGGTTACCCGACATTTGCGCCCCCTGACCGACAGCGATATAACTTGGTTCAAACGCAACTTAGCGAAATGAATTTGTGGTCAAAAAATTAGGGTAGCACGGGATCGGGATCCCGGCCGGGATCCCGATGTTTCGGGATCGGGATTTTTGATCCCGATCCCGAAATTGCCGATCCCGGTCCCGAAGCCGGGATCCCGAATCCCGAAATTCAAGATTTCAATCCCGGCCGGGATCCCGAAAATGTTTTATTTTTTATTTGAATCATATCTTTCTTCTTTTTAATTTGACCAATCGTCTTATGTTTGAATATTTTATCTTCACAACGCCAAAATCATATTCTCTGTTCTCTCTATGATCTTTTTCTTTTCACTTTTTATCGGTGGGGGGTGGATTGTGTCTCCACGATTGATTCTCCGTTATTTTTGGCTCGTTTGAGAACTTGTCTAAAAATTTTCAAAAAAAAATTTCGATGTGAAATTTTTTGAATAACTTGTTAAATTTTCTATACAACCTAAGGCCTCAGGGTTTTTTTTTGAAAACCCAAGGTTTATGAAAAAATTTTAGAAAGATGATGAAGAAGATGATAATGAATGTGTTTTTTTATAAAGCTAATGTTATTTCGAAGAATTTTTGAATTTTTGTTGAAAAAATTTTGCATTTTAAGCCTTTTTTTGAAAATCCCGAAAAAAATCTCGGGATTTCGGGATAATCCCGATCCCGAAATTTGCAATCGGAATATCCCGATCCCGATCCCGACCCCGAATTTTAAAAATCGGGATCCGGGATCGGGATCGGGATTGACTCCGGCAAATCCCGATCCAGAAAATCGGCCGGGATCCCGATCCCGTGCTACCCTACAAAAAATAGAGCAAAAAGTTGGCTACAAAATGAGCCCAAGCCTGTTCGAATTTGTACATTCTGACAAAAGTTATGGGCCAAAACAAATGGATTTGACCAATTTTTCATTATTTTGGCCATAACTATTCTTAGGGTGGGCAATTTCGAATAAATTAATTTTGTACATTTTGGAAAAAAACTCATTGTGTAGTAATTTTTTACACTATTTTTATACCAATCTCATTCCTCTAGGTTTGGATTGAACCGAGTTATATCGTTTGGGACGCAAATGTCGTGACACAGAATGAGAGGTGCTGAGTCTTTAAAAAGAGCCAAATGTGGCCAGTCTGGTCTAAACTTTTTTTGTAAGACTGGTTAGACAAAAAGTATAAAAGGCAAAATTGTTCCGAATTTTATGCTGATTCGAATGGTATATTTTGCTTTTCGAAATTCGGCCAAAAACTTCGAAATATCCCCTAAAAACCGTATTTTTCAGTATTTCGGGTAAAATTTGAACTTTTGGCCGAACTTCGTAAAATTAAAAATACCTTTCGAATCAGCAGAAAATTCTAAACAATTTTGCCTTTTATACTTTTTGGTTAACAAGTCTAACAAAAAAGTTTTAGGCCAAGCTCATGCATTTGGCACTTTTTTAACGTCCTAGCACCGGAATGACCTGCTGGCACTGATAATCCGCCAACTGACCGATCCTTTCGCCGTTCGCGTACAAACATGGCTCAAAGAAGCGGTGCTCGCTGGCGCTGCTCTTTGTGTATTGGACCGCTTTGATGAAGAAGCGTTCGTCGCCGGTGAGCATGAATGTGGCACCGCTTTGGGCCGGATTGCCAAAATGTTGCAGGGGCTCCTCCGCAAACGAGCGAATCAACTGTTCTGAAAGGGATACCAGAATCTTCTTATGAGTTATGAGAAATGTACAAATTCCCTTGGGACCAGTGTTGTCCCTGATCCACCTTTTTCAGAAATGATCTGATCTGATCCTGATCCAGGGGGTTGGATCATCAAAAATGATCTGATCTGATCTGATCCGACCCCCGGGATCAGGATCAGATCAGATCAGATCACGCTGGATCATGATCTGGATCAGATCAGATCAGATCATCGTGGATCATCAAAAAATGATCCAAATTGAACCATCTAGCTTGAAAAATGAGACAATTTCTAATATAAATTCCCTTCAAACATGAAATTAAAAAAAACATTATTCATAATCTAGTCTAGATCTGTTACATATGAAATTTTTGTAAAAAAAATTGAGGTCTCAAATTTTAAAAATTTAGACCTTGAAGTCTTAAAAATTCAAACTTTGAAAGTTTTGGAAATTTTGAAAAATCTAGGCCATTAAAAACACGAATTATTTAAAAATTTTAAAAAACCAAAGGTTGTGAAACATTTTTTAAAGCTCCAATACCTGTGAAAAATTTTCATTTTTTAAATATATGATTTATATCAAACTTTGTTTTTTCAGAAAATTTTGAACATTTGAATCCCGAAAAAAAATCGGGATTTCGGGATAATCCCGATCCCGAAAAAAATTCGGGATTTCGGGATCCGGGATCGGGATTGACTTTCGGGATATTCGGGATCCGGGATCGGGATCGGGATCGACTCTGGCAAATCCCGATCCCGAAAATCAGCCGGGATCCCGATCCCGCTCAACCCTAGAAAAAACACTTAATAGTAAGAATAGATGTCAGAAAAACTCACTTACTTTTAGAATATTTGTTGGCAGGAATTTTCCAAAAAATTTTATTTTTTATAAAAAAATATTCTTTAAGAAATCCCCAAAAAATTTCAAAGAAAAAAATTGAAAATTTAGGAAAAATTTTAGAAATTTTTGGAAAAATTCCTATTTTTGACAAAAATTTTGAAAATTTTGGGAAAAATTCCTATTTTTTGACGAAAATTTCAGAAAAAATCCTATTTTTGGCGCACATTTTGAAAAAATTGGATCATTTTTGGATCACGTGAAAAAAAGTGATCCGGACGTGATCTGATCTGATCCTGGGATTTCAAAAATGATCTGATCCTGATCTGATCCAAAGCCTTGGATCAGATCAGATCAGATCAGATCAGGATCAGATCATGGATCAGATCATAATTTGGTGGATCAGGACAACACTGCTTGGGACTAGTGAAGGTATCAAGATGGTCAGAATCGTGCTGAGTCGTTTCGGACTTAGAAAAATGAAGATGGTTTAAAAATAGAGCATCAAATTATCTACAAAATGAGATTTCACCCTTTTGAATGGGACAATTCCAAAGAAAGATATGGCCAAGATAATCACTTGTGTCAGGAAAAGGCCAATACGATTGATTATCATGGCCGTAACTTTTCTTGTATTGGACTAATTCAGATGGGGTTTCGGCGAAAAGTGCCATAATGGGGTTTAAAAGCCAAAATAGAATTATTTGTCCTTAAAATTTGTTGTCAGACTTATTAGACAAAAAGTATAAAAGGCAAAATGGTTCAGATTTTATGCAAATTAGAATGGTCTGGTTAGTTTTTCGAATTTACCTAAAAATTCGGTTTTTGCGATAAAAGTCTAACCGTAAATTATTCAGGGACCCTGCACAAAGTCACCTACCGTAAGTTGCATTTGCTCTTAGAATGTGACTTTGTTATACGTGCAACTCCTGACTACTGGTAAGTGTGACACTGGTACGTGTTTTTCGGAATGTCGATTTCCAATCCAATTTCAAACTCACCCAACATGTCGTCTGTGCCGCCAGCAGGCTTCTGCTGCTGGTACACCTTCCTCAGCATCGGGAAAGCGCCTAGGGCGCAGTGGATCACTTTGAAGTTGTGGAAGTTGGCTTCGTAATGCTTGGTCTCGCTGTACACCAAGCCATCATTGAAGTCGCGGAGGGGGTCCGATGTGCCATCAACCTGTGTGATTTTGAATATGAAGGAGTTCATAGACAATCGACCCCTGAAGTAATAGCTCGGCTTAAACACAACAAAGAAAAAATGGTTTCTTGTTGTAGAAAGATAGAGCACAGAATTAGCTAGAAAATGAGCCCGTTCCCATGTGCTGAATTGGCCCAATATAAGAAAAGTTAGGGCCATGATAATGGTCTTTTTCCTGACTCAAGTGATTATCTTGGCCATAAGTTTCTTTGGAATTGTCCAATTAAAAGGATGAAATTCTCATTTTGTAGATGATCTGATGCTCTATTTTTTAAACCATGTTCATTTTTCTAAGTTATATTTAAGCCGTGTTATTGCGCTTGGAAACAGTCAGGGGTCGAGTTGTCAGTGGCCCGAATATGAAGATCACTTGATGAGTAGAGTGGGTAACGATCAGTTTAAAACCGGTGCCCCGGTTTTCAATTAGGCCGGTATTGGGGTCCCAGTTTTTGGTTATGCCGTTTTTGAAACCCCCGGTTTTCGGTTTCGGTTTTGGGGCCAAAAAGGACTTTTTCAGGATTACGGTTTCGGTTCGGTTAACCGACCGTGACCTACCCTATTGATGAGCACACGTGATTTTGCTTCATAATCCAGTGGATCGAAACACTTAAGAAGGGAGGTACGAGAAGTGTGACGGGACTCATCAGAAAATTTTTTTCTAAAAAATCTGTCCCCCGTCCCCGCGAGGGTCGCCAGTCCCCGACCCCGCGGTGACCCTTCATTCGAAAATTTCGAACATATCAAAAAAAAAGGTTTTTTTCGCGAAAATTTCGAAATTTTTAATTGAAATTTGGAAAACTGAAAAACATAAAAAAGAGGTACACCACCTGTTCATCCGTGGACTTGAGTTTATTTTGTTCGCGTTCCTGACAAAATTGGTTTCGGATGGCCACACGGATGGTGGACATCTCATCTTCCACATCAATGCGTCGTTTGCACCACCAATCTATGGACGGCAGATGCTCCTGGATTTA
Source organism: Rotylenchulus reniformis (assembly GCA_001026735.1). Classification (NCBI taxonomy): domain Eukaryota; kingdom Metazoa; phylum Nematoda; class Chromadorea; order Rhabditida; family Hoplolaimidae; genus Rotylenchulus; species Rotylenchulus reniformis. Next base: position 133,211 of record LDKF01000137.1, on the reverse strand, counting down.
GGATGGGTTTGAAGAATTCTATAAATGGACAGTTCCGAAATTTCGCCAATTGGGTCCCGATATTCGGACTATTGGGCCCCGAAATTTTGGCCAATTGGGCCCCGATATTCGAACAATTGTGCATCGAAATTTCGCCAATTGGGCCCCGATAATCAGACAATTAGGCCCCGATATTTCGGACTATTGTGCTCCGAAATTTCGGACAATTGTGCATCGAAATTTCAGGCAATTGGGCATATGTCAGGTTAAAAATTAGACATCTTTTTTGGTGTCCAATTGTCTGATACATGTCATTGATTTGATCTGATTCATAACCAGCCGCTGGTAACCATCTTTTAAATTACGCACCCCATTCTCTGACCTCATATCGCCTCGTAATGTCACTTTTTGCTCGGCGAATATACTGTTTTGTCAATTTTTCCGTGCTTTCAAACTTTGGCTGCTTCTTTCTTTTTCGTATATCGTCCGAAATTTTGCTCCAAAAATCCAAATTCTTTTCAACTGTAACTGTTTCAGGTATGGTTTCAAGCTTTTCAGGCGGCTGAATTTCACTCGGTTCAACCGGTTCAGATGTGATTTCATGGAGTTCTGGTATTGTTTCAAGTCTTTTTTCATCCATTTCAGGTATTATTTCAAGTTTTTCACCCATTTCAGGTATTTCAGCCACCTCGGGTATGGTTTCAAGCTTTCCTGGCTCGATTTCAGCCGTTTCAGTAAGTATTTCAACCGTTTCAGGCTGAATTTCACCCTCTCCACCTGTGGGTTTCTGCTGATCTTCAGCTGAACTAGCCGTCCAACTTGTGCTCTCCGTCTCGCCTTCCTCGCACAATTTGTTCAGCCAGCTGTCCTCCGTTGCGGACGATGTTTCGGTTGAGGATGTTTCATCATCTTCAACTGAAGAAGAATACGGTTTTTCACCCGTTTCAACAGTTTCTGATGTTTCATCAGGGTCCGGGTGCGCTCCACTTTCAAGTGGGTTCTCATCCGTCACAACCACATTGTTTTCGTCAAAAATAGTCTGAACGTTGCTGGGAAGTTAAGAAATAATGGCCATAAGGATGTTTATAAAGGGCCATTAAGGGTGTTAAAAAATAAGGGCTAATAAGACCAGGAGCTTCAGGCCTTTTTAGATATTGTTTTTAAAGAAGAGTATAAAGAGAAATGTTGTGTAAAATTTTTTGGGCTTAGGGTCTTTTTTATTTTTTCGAAATTTCGACAATTCGAAATCCTTAAAACCCTTATCATTTAAGAAAAATTTCGAAAATTTTAGGGGAGGCATATACAAAAAGATGAAGAGATAGTGCATAAAATTCTGCAAAATTTTTATATTTTATACTTATGGTCTAACAAGGTCTCACCAAAAAAATGCCCGGCTTTAATGACCCTTATTTTTAAAGCCCCAAATGGCATTTTTTTGGTGGTACGACTTTTGCAGACCCGACATTTGCAGATCCCATTATAATTCGGTTTAAACGAAACCTAGAGAAGTTTGTTAGATTTAAAAAATAGAGCAAACAATTGCCTACAAAATGAACTTAAGCCCATTCGAATTGGTCCAATATGAAAAAAAGTTATGGCCAAAATAATATTTTTGGCCAAATTCATAGTATTTCGGCCATAACTTTTAACTTATTAGACCAATTCGAATAGGCTTAAGCTCATTTTGTAGCCAATTGTTTGCTCTATTTTTTGAGACAAAAATTCATTTTTGTTGGTTACATTTGAACCTAGTTATGAACGAAAAAAAGACGAATTATCTGCAAATGTCGGGTCTGCAAAAGTCTTTTTTTTAAAGTCCTAGCACCAGCCTGCTGAACTTGGTCTTCTCCGGTTTCATTGGGCATTTCATCTTCTGTTTTCGGCCCCTTTTTGTTCAACACTTCAGTGCCATAATTGTAGATGACATAGCTAATTTTGGTGCATTTCCTGTTCTCCTGCTGCTCATCATTTTCGGGCAGCGCAATGTGCAACCCGAGCTTCAGCAGTGGCTTGAACACTCTCGGATCTTTGATGATCCGCGTGTCCACTTTTGGCTCAAGTGCGACCAAAATGCCATGGGAATCTTTGCCAATTTGGGAATTTTTTGCCATATTATTTTTAGTTTTGCCGCCGAAGCCAAAAAGTTTCCGATCCGACCCACAAAGGACTGAAAATTGGAATTTTTATGTCCTAAAAATTATAGAATATAAATTGAGTTCAGCAGAGAGTATACACACAAAATTACTTCCCCATACTCTCCAAATCATTGAAAAATATATTTTATGGATCTAGAGACATGTAAATATTTGTTTAATTTTATGGGTTCCTACAAAAAGAGCTCATTTTCTTGTGATCTACTATTATATCTAAAATATGTATAAGGATAAAAAATTAGCCGGAAACAAAGAAATTTAAATACAAATAATTTATGAGGTTTTGAAGAATTTTACTAAATTCATATTTAATTTTTTTACAAACCGATCATTATGCGGAGCATCAATAACAAAATCCAACTGATTTTAATTTGGTAAGATAATAACATTTTGGTATCTAAACATTTTTATTTTTTAATCCAACCAAAATGTTTTATTTTTCATAGGTATTTAGGTATCTAATACATTATAATTTTAATCCAATAAATGAAATACTATTTCATTTTTATTCCAAAAAAATAAAAATTATAAATGAACATAAGTTGGCCAAAATTTTTGCAATATATGAATTGGGGCTATATTCAAATCGATTTGACACGCATTATTAATGAGGAAAAAATCTGGAAAAAAATTTTTGCTAACAACATAATATAATCAATGGAAGGCGGAATTGATACCATCCTTGAATATAATTTCAAAAAAATATAAAAATATTGAAAGGATATTCGGAAAAAAGGAAATAAATTATTTGAATTATATGATATTTGGAATATGAATATGTAAAAAAAGCAAATTATCGGTTTAAATTTTTGGAATATGAATAAAAAAATATAATAATATAGGTAGAAATACATATTTTGAATATGAATACATATTCTTCAGCTGTGAGATTATATGAAAAATTATTGAAATAATTATTTTTTTAATATAATAATATTTTTTCATAAAATATTTTAAAAAGGGAAAAATTATTCAAATAATAAAGGAAAATAACAAAAAATAATAAAAAAAATTTTAATTTAAATTCAAAAATTGTCGAATAAAACGTAAAGAAGGCATTCATGGCATAAGATAAATATGATTTTAAAATAGATAAATAGCCTAACTTATTAAATAGATAAAAAATTGTTTTAGAAAATTTATAATGATATTGCATAAAAAGTGAAATAAGAAAAAGAATCTATTTTTTATTGGAATAATAGATGGAATTGGCGTAATAGATGCCTTAAAAATTAAGCATACAAAATGAAAAGAAAAAATATGCCAATGGAAGGCCAAAATATTAATTTTCGAAAAATTCTGATTTATGATGGATTAAATTTTAGAATAAAAAGGATGACAATTACTTAAATTAACTTTTATAAAAGAGACATTTGAATAAATAAAAAATCAATTTACATAAAAATCTTTTGAAATAATAAAATAAGGTTATACTCTAATTTACCCTACCCTCCCCTTGGAAAAAAATAAAAATTTTTAATTTTCAAAGCATCTTAAGAATGATTCGGTTCGAGTTAAAATCTGATGACTATTTTTGTCATAAAATTTCATAAAAACTATGATTTTTACATTTTCAAAATTTGTTTGAGTTTTGGTAAAGGAACTAAATTCGTTTTTATATGAAAAAATAAAACAGATAAAATCAAAGATTAGATGAAATCTCATGACAAATCTGATATCATATTTGGTCTAAAATTCCGCGAAAACCCCCAGATCAAAAATTGGTAAAATTGCGGGAAAAATTCATTTTATTTTTCCAGTGGGTAAATTAGAGAAGTACCAGAAATAATATTAAAAAGTAATATTAAATAATAATAATAATAATAATAATAATAATAAATTGAATCAATAAAACTCTAAAAAACTACTTTTTTAAATTTAAAACTGAATAAAAAATATTTATATATTCAAAATGAATGGAAAAATCATGATCAAGCCCAACACATAAAAAACCCATTTTTAAAAAAATGGTGCATTAATGAATAATACAATGAAAGTACAAATCGATTTTTTATGATTTTACCTAATATAGTGCCAATTTTCTTGTGTGCCAGAATAGAAATTATAATTTTGGACCCAATTACTGTGCAATGGTGGCCATAGAAAATTTCTTTATTTTATTATGGAGGGCATTCATTTAAGCTCTTTTATTTAGGAGACAAATGTATATTTATGGAAATTTCAATATGTTCCAACGATGTTCTTGTCTTTTTTAATCGATTTGTAATCTAATTTTTCTTTAATTTATTTTCATTTCAATAAATATTTTTGAAAAAGAATTTTTTTTTTCTCATTAAATTTGAATTTTATAAATAATTTTGTTCAGTTTTTTGATCACTGCTAGTCAACATTAGATTCTTAGAACCTTGCAAGGTCAAATTAATCTAAATTTATGACATTTTTAATTTTTTCAATTACCTTGTAAATTGTTGAAATTTGGTTTTCTGAAAAATTTTAATTTAAAAATTTTCAGGAATTAGATTTTTTCAAAAAATTGAAATTTTTCAGTGAAAGTCAAAAAACTAAAAAGGCCAAAAGATTGAGCATAAAATTCTAAATGTTTTGCCTTTGGAATTTTGGTCTATTTTTCATTCTTTTTGGATTCCTCTAATGAATTTCGGTTTAACTCAGGGGTGCGATTGAAAAATTTTCAAAATCAGGACATTCAGTTCAAAAAATCAGATTTTATGATCAAAAATCAGGACATTTTATAAAATGCTTTTGAACCAATTGTAAATCAATTTATTCGTGTAAATAAAACTTCATAAATTATAATTCTCGCCCACCCATGATCAATTTTAACAATTTGGGCGAAGAAAATGAGCAGTAAACCGTTCATCTGATTGTGAGGTGAGGGATTTTGGGCGGGGAAAATTTTTCGATTTTTCAAAGGAAATTGAGTGATTTTTTGTCTTAGCGAATTTTGAACCTTTCTCTTAAGAAAGAGTTTTGCGCGGTGCCGGCGGTCCCGACAGGGGCCGCCGGAGAAATTTTTGAAAATTTAATTCTTTTTTCTTAAGAAAATTGATCATTTTTAAGACCTTTTGTTGGGAAAAAAACTGCTTAGGCTGCCGGCGGTCCCGATAGGGGCCGCCGGAGAAATTTTTGAAAATTTAGTCCCTTTTCCTTAAGAAAATTGGTCATTTTTTGAGAAATTTGAGCAATTATCCGAAAATCAGGACAAAATAAGGACATAGGTCGAAAATCAGGACAAATCTGACAAATCAGGACATTTTTATTTTGTCAGATCTGGACNTGGGTTCTAATATAGTTTTACGTTATTTATCATCTTCGCATTCAATTGCTGAATTCGCTGTGACATAAAGGACAAAATCTGATCGATGTGAGCTCCTGTTGCCGAGCCCGGTGTTTGCACTTGGAGCAGAGCCACAGCTGGGCCTCGAAGATCGGTTGTCCGCTGGCCACACAGATGGGTGGCCGATAGTTGCACTTCAGATTGGGACACACCAGAGAGTGGTCTGGGATCTTCTGATCACAGTTAGAACACTCCACATGCGAGACCCGCAGATCCTTTGGCTCATGCCTTTTAAGGAGAGAAGAAATTTTATAAAGTAATAGAAATTATATAAGCTCTTAGAAACCAGTTTATTCAAAAATTTTGGTAATTTCAATATTTTTGAAGATGCCAGACCTCTTAAATAATAAAATTTCTTCAGAAAGCTCAAAATTCTGAAATATGCAAATTTAACTGTGGCGACTCACACAAGGACCATTCATTTGATCTTCGTTGTCTAGTCCCCTCCCCCCTAGCCCTTGAAATTTCTTTCTGACTACGATTTACGTGTTTTAGAATTTTCTGGAATACCTAGTTTGCTAACTAAAATCGGGCAATGAGACATCAAAAAATATGATTGCACATGGCGCAGGAGGCGCCCGGTCTAACTTTCATACCAATTTTATTATGTTGCTCTCGTGTGTAATTATTAGGGTGAAAAGTTTTAGGGAATTCCCTAATTTTTAAAAAACAGGGTATCGTAGTGAAACGCTCAAAAACACGTTTTTAGACATATTTAAACGTATTTTGATGCACCTTTTTTCCCCTATTTTCCCTATTTCTTAAGCCCGGCCATTTTTTAAGAAATTCTTTATAAAATGCAATAAAAACTGAAAATTTTGGATTTTTTGGAAAAATTTTTTAGTTTTTTTCCGAAAAATTTTTGGAAAATTTTTTCCGAAAATTTTAGGAAAATTTTTATTTTTATCTTAAAATTTTTAAATTTTTTTCGCAATTTTGTTGAAAAATTTCGAAAAAACTTTTTTTAATTGTTTATTTTCTATTTTTTATGAATCTTCAATTTTTATTTAAAAACATCTGAAGATAATGGTTAAATTGATTTTAAAAAGGCTTAATATGTTTTTTAGACAAAATTTTTTGAATTTTTAGGTCATATTTTGGGAAATTTTTGTGCCTATTTTTGCCTATTTCGCCATTTTTCTCCCTATTTTCTCCCTATTTTGGCCTTTTTTTGCTCCCTATTAGGTCCCTATTTTCGCTTAAGAGAATTCCCTAAAATTTTTCACCCTAGTAATTATCATGTAATTATTATGTAGCTCTCAGGTGTAATCTCTAAAGGCGATGGATTGAAAAATTGATACCAAATTTCTATACTAAATTCTCCACCTGTTGATGTCCAATTGGTTGGGATTTTCAGTGCCAAATTTTTCATATTATAAATAAGACCCACTTTAGGAATATTTGCATGGCCAGATCCGCGTACACCTCACGCTCCTCCTTCGGGATCTGATTCATCGTCTCCAGCTTCATGAACGCCTTGGAACAAATGCCGTAATGCTCGCTCAGATAGGCTGTCAGAGCTGAATAATGAAAAAAAATTCCGGCAACTTTAATTGCCGGATTTAATCTGACAGTGAGATTTTATCAAGTAATTGATCAAATATAAAAGCTATATTAGACTTTATGCTATACTTGATGACATTACCGATTAAGATTCAGCACTAAAGCTCTGATGAGTGTATCCGAAGGTTCTGAAGAATTCATGAAAATCCCAAAGTCACGAAATCATTAAAAAAATTATTTTTCAATTCTACACTAAACTCGGGGATATGTTTAATCGGTTCCTCAGATTTATCATATCATCAAGTATAAATTCAGATTATAAATTGGAAACAAAAAATAAATAAATCAGGTTCAGCACCATCAAAAATTACAAAATATGCTGGAGTTTCATAAAATCCAACACTTAAACAATTTTCATCACCACCAATTCAAAAATAAAAAAGGAAAAATCTGGTCCAAATAATATGAAAGATCTCTTTAAACAAGAATTTGCTCTATTTTTGTTCAAAAATGACGATATTTTTCAAATTTTTACCTAGCAAGGAATACACTTCGATGGGCTCCAACAAATCCTCATAGTTGGTCAGTGCCAGCGATGTTCTCATTGCGGCATCGTACGCACCTTGATGGAGTTGCGAGTGGGCCAACATGAAAAAGTGAAAGGCTTCTGCGCCTCTCCTGGAAAGTTTTTCAAAAATTTATACCAAGAAAAAGTAGAACAAATCACTCTTACCAAGCTGTGTCAAGCATCCGCACATCCTCCATGCTCAGGTTTTGGTCCTCCGCTAGAAGTCCTTCTAACGCGAGGGTTGCCTAATGATGAGAGGGGGTAATGCGGAAAGTTATTGTTTGAAAATTTCAGGATTTTCAGGTACTTTTACAGTTGTGTCCTATATTTGGCCTCCGAAATTTCAAAAAAAAATTAAATTTTCATTTATTATTGAAATATGACTTCCATTTCCCTGTGGTAATTATTAACGCCGGATCCCAATCTGGCATCTAATTTGATGTACTGCGTCACGTGACATCATTTTTGACGCTGATATCAATTTTTTGAAAAACATGGTTATGGGCTCATGGAATCCCGCCTATGCACATTTTATAATATAGTTGGTATCTGTGCCATCATAAAATATGAAATTCAAAACGTATGTCAGAATCGGAAGCAGAGTCAAAAATTAGTCCGGGGAATTTATTTTTATATGATTTTCGGAAAAAATAGATTTGAAATTTTTGGGGCCAAAAATAGAAGACAAACTGCAAAAGTGCATTTTTAACGCCCAACCATCCATATTAAACTCACCATGCTGCTGTCTTTCTGCTCCCGGAGACTGGCCAACTTGGCCTGACTCTGCTCCTTATGGTCCTCTAACAGCAGTGCCCCCATCACATACAGCTTCTTCAGACGCAATGGCGGCGCTTGTCTCTCGTGTTCGGCATTCGCCACCTGTGACGGAGTGGGATTCATTACCCTGTATAAGGCTGCATGATAAAATTTTGTAGTAATTTTTTGGCGCAAATTATCGTCCGGTGCTGAATTCGATTTTATACCAAATTTTGTTAAATTTGATTATTGCTAATTGCCGTAAAAATTTTGTGCCAAATTCCGCGTGAAACTTATCATGTCTATGGTGGTCCACTTTCAAAGTCTGCCTAATTGGGATTCACATTTTTAGAGGCACCCCAGGACTCCTTTTTTCATTTGTATTTCATAAAAAAAATACAATTAATTTAGGTCTGTTTTTTAAAACCCAAAAAAGCAAAAAAAAAAAAACCCCAAAAAAGGTATAAGCCCATGTTTTTGGGTCTATCAATCAACAATTTATATAAACTGGAAGTCAAAAAAAAAGTTTGAATCCCAATAGGGTCGACTTTGTAATAGGGCCTTGTCATTAAATTTCAAACCCGTCCTAAATTCGCTAACTTCATAGATAATTTTGGCGGCTTGCAGGAATTTGGCGGCCTTCCGGTACAGTTGCGCCATTGCCAGGTTCTTGGTCTGGTTGCTCACAATTTGGAGTGCGTATTGGCTCAGCAAATGCTCCACATTGGCCAACTGGTACTTGTCCGACAGCTCAGCCGCCTTATCCCACTTGTTCAGCTTGATGCACGTCTCAAACGCGTCGCTAATCCGATTTGACTGAAGGTTTGCGCGAAAAAATGTATGTTTATATCAAAATTTTCGAAAGCAATAATGGCACCTTTAGGAAACACTCCACAGCCTGTTCACAAAGTCCGTAGCTGGTGAATGTTTCGGCCAGAAGCTTAAGCGCAAAATTTTTTTGGTCCAAAATTTTAGGCATCAAAAAACAAAAATTTTTATCCTTCCATAACTCTAGCAAGTCAGTAATTTAATTTCGAAATGTTTTAATTCGCAGGCATGGATTTTTTTCATTTTAAATATTATAGGTTTTTGAAAAAATTTCACAGGCCTCAAATTTACTTGGATTTTTAAAAATGCCGATTGCCGTAGGTCTTCGTAAATTTGTTCAGAATTTTCATAGATTCTGAACTAAGGAATCCATGTTTTTTCGATCATAAAAAATCATCCCGATATATGGATTTTGATCTTTATACCCTCACATTAAGTACATGATGTCCTTCGGGCAATTCCTTGCCCAATGCTTCCATGCGTGAAAAGTCGTCCAACATCAAATAGCAACGGGCCAACTGTTCATAGCTTTTTGATTGTTCATAGTAGCGAGCCGCACTTTGCCTGGAAATCATACAATAAATGCATGGGGCCTGTACCTGTAATTTTTCCCCCATTTTATCGCAATTTTTTTGGGACCAGTTTTTATATGGATAATCTGGCGCTAGTTAAAAGGAAGGACGTCTTGAAATCCCAAAAATTCAACAGGAGGACCCTTTTCATTTGAAAACCAAAATCCAAAATTTATTTCAATTTTTTCACTTTTTAGCTACTTTTCGAGCAAAAAGGTTGGAAAAATTTAAAAAAAATTTCTTTTTTTTTTTGCCTAAAAGGGGGACCCTTTTAATGTATTTTCAAGACGTCCTTCCTTTTAACTAGCGCCAATAATCTTTTTTTACAGCAGTATGACCATCTCCAAATTATGTAGATCATGGTGAAAAATGCGGTAAAAGGGGGGTCAAAACAGAAATATTACGCCTATTTCTCAAAATTTTTCAATTTGTCGAGCAATTGTTGTTTGTTTTTCAAACAATGGTTGTTGCTGTATTTATTAAGGGGTATTGGCGCTTGACCATTTCCAATCAAATTACAAAATTTCAAAAATATGGCAAAATACTACAATGTGCAATAATACGGAATACGATGAAAAGCGAAAAAATAAAGTATTCGGGGGGGGGGGGGGAGTAATACTGTATGTTATGTCCATAGAAACCATTTTTGTCGTTCCGCAAAATAGTTGCCGACATGTTGCCACGTTTGTTGCGCGAGAATGTCGTCACCCGGACCGGTGGAACTTTGCAGGACCTGGGTTATTCGGCGCCAATCATACATCTTCTTCAGCATGTCAATGGCCAAATCCCTGCAAGTTCAAAGCGCAATAAGGATATTTGTGGATTAAAAATGAGTGAAATTTTTGATAAAAAAATTTTAATTAATGATTCTAAAGGCACATTGCAATAATATGATGCTCATCTGGGGACAATCCATCGAACAATCTGCACCAAAAAAATGATATTTCTGCACCAGTACTAAAATTCAACTCCGGAAATTCGGCATCAGATGAAATGAAAATTTTCAAAAAATTGAATGGCCTTTATAGGGTTTGTTTTTCAAGAAAAAACGATAACTGGCTTCGTATTTTTTATGATCTTTCAAAGTTCACAGATTATGTTGAATTTTCAAGGAGAAAATCGGTGCCAATTGTCGTCCGGTACTGAATTATTTGGTGCCGAATTGTTACTAAAATAAATTGGTATTGAATTGTCGCGTTCCGAATTGTAATGAAGTCAAAACATTCTGATTCACTATTGACCACTGAATTTGATCGGTCGTTCTCACCTGCGATCGTTTTCGAAATAAATCTTTTCCGCCTGTTCCAGATCGCCCAGAAAAGCGCACACTTCCGCTCGCTTCAATGCTTCCGCGTGAATATTCTGCAGGCGTTTCAGGAAAAGGATGCCCCCGTAGTCCTGCAGCTTCACGAAGGCGTGTTCTGCAGTTTGCAGATCCAATCGCTTCAGTGCCGCGGTGGCCAAAATGTTCCTGATGAGAAACAATAAAAAATCACTAATCAAAGCTATTCAAACAAAAATAATTTGAGGCTTGATAGATCAAAAACTTCAAAAAGAAGGTGTAGAAATTTATGCTCTACAATTAGGAATACTTTATAATTTTCGAAAATTGGGATTTTCTCGAACAAAAATTTTCTGCGATATCAAAAAAGAACCAAAAAAGGCCAAATCTTTTACTTATGATCTAACAAGCTTTTAAATAATCTCTTTTTTAACACCCAAGGTCATAAGAATTGTTGTAAAAGTTTTCCAAAGACAGTTAGAACTTAGAGATAAAATTCCGATTGCATGTTTTTAATTTTAAAAGTTAAATGGGTTGACACATCAGTATTTGGACATAATGAATTTTGTATTTCAGAGGTTAGGGTTCATTCTTTATGTCGGATTTCAAAATCACAAGTGTAAAAAAACTGATAAATTGAACAAAAAATAAGTTATAATCCTCGAAATCCTGAATAAGTTTATTTGTAGGGATGTTTTACCAAAGTTTTGGGTGGGCATTGCGCTCAATCAACGAGATGGCGTCGGAGATTTTTCCCGCGTTCAGCATCTCTTTGATGGATTTCAGGATCTGGCGAGAAAGTGAAATTCGTAACCTATCATAGATCACCAAGAATCAATCCAACCTTGATCTCAATGTCCACAAAGCAGGACTTGTTGACCCGCTCCGGATCCCGGAACACATCGTCCAGCAACACCGTCCTGACCACCAGGTCCTTGAACTGACAAATGCGCCCAGAATGGGGTATTGGTTCTTCGGTCTGTGAGAAGGAAAAATTGTTTTCCACATTTGGTCATTTTTTATTGGAACATGATCACTCGTGATCCTATCAAAACATGTCATGATAACTCGGTGCCAAAATTTTTACGACATTTTAGCACCAAAAAATGCGATAATTCGGCTCCAAATAATTTTTAAAACCAGCTGCGTCGGCACCTTCTTTCTCATGGATGCCATCACACCTCACCTCTGTTCCTCGGATGATCAACAGCCGTTGTTTTTCCATAACAGCCAATGTGTCGTCTTTCTCCTGTGAATTATTAAATTTAATTTTATGATTATTTTCAAAGACACACAATAGATTTTAACCAACATAGATAGATCCCAATACCAAGCCACTCGTCACTGAATTTTTTCAATGGCCTATCTGTTTAACTAGATTCAACTCATTTTCCAACCTTGGTTTTCTTGATCAAACTACCAAAGAGCGGGATTTAGAGTCCACCAATGCGGGCTCCAGACCAAGGACGCCAAGGCTTCCTTAGTCCTTAAGCCTTGGTCATTTATCATATTATCAAATAAAATCAAAGATTATCAGATTTGTCCAACAATCAATTACCTAATTGATATATCTTAGTTTTTAATATGTAATAAAAACTAATGACAACTTCAAGTTCAGCATACTAGAAAGCTTTCAAAAAGAACAGGATGAAGCAAGGAATTTAAAAAAATATGTATTTCCAATGGAATCTAAAAACTCGGATCTAAACTACATACCGTATTTCTTCTAAAATAAGACCCCGGTCTTATTTTTTCGAATCCTCTCAAAGGGGGGTCTTATTTTAGAAGAGGGTCTTATTTTTTCGAACCCTTCTCATTGAGGTTATTAAGCATCTTAAACTGAAAAAAATTTAAAAAATCAGCAAACAATTTTTAAAAATCAAAGGCAAATTCAACTTTTCCTTTTTTAATAGCTTGAAGCCACCTTTAAAAATTCAAAAAATTATACAACCATTAAAATAAAAATTTATAACCATTAGGACTAAAAAAGGGCATTATTTTTCGCACATATTTACGATAAAAATTGGGCGCCGATTGAAATGATTTGAATCCTCGATCTTTCGAAGCGAATCATTCGCAGAAGTGACAGAGAAAAATAACTGAAAAATAGCACAGAGAGAAAAGATGGAAAGAGAAAGTTCATAAAGGAAAACTTCCTCTTCATAAAATCGAGGAGCCAAAAATAAATTTCGAATTCAATGGAATTTTTACGTCGATTATAAAGGTTTTTTGTAAATAATATTGATAAAAAAATTTTGGCTTAAAAATTTTTTTGAAAAGGGCTAAAAGACTGGTCCCGGTCAGTCACGGTCCCGATTGAAAAACCTGGTCCCGGTCCCGGTTTTCCTAGTCCCGGTCAGTCCCGGTCCCGTTCAATCCTATCTAAATGCTGGAATTATTTTTTAAAATGAATAGATTCAGAATATAAAAAAATTGAATACTAGTTGAAAAATTTATTCTAAATTTTAAAAAGAAACTTATTTTGAGTAGATTTAAAACTGGGTCTTATTTTAGAAGAGGGTCTTATTTTTTTCGAATAGCCTCAAAGGGGGGTCCTATTTTAGAAGAGGATCTTATTTTAGAAGAAACACGGTAGCTTGGTACCAGATTTTTTATTTGAATTTTTTCGCCATTTTCCCGTCCAGCAAATTTACCCCGTCCCACTGCACCATCCACACTTCCTTGCGCTCAAACCCGACCACGGGCGCCATGGCGTTCTGATCTGGCAAGTCGAAAAAGCGCAGCGTGTTGTATTTGCCGACAATGGCCAGTCGGGCACCGGTGCAGTTCAGGGCCAACAGCTTGGGGGCCGGCACTTTGGTCTGATGGACACTTTGTTGGCGCAGAGGGTACAGGGAGAAGCGATGAATCGTGCCTGATTCTCGCGCCTGCGCAGAAATGTTAAGTTTTCTATGATAATAAATAATAATATTTTCTATGATAATAACAGAAATGTTAAGTTTTCTATGTAATACTCAAGGAGATAGTGCTGGATCGTTAGCAAAAAAAATATCAAAACTCAATACATTCCCAAAAAACATTTTTAAAAGCTTGCTAGGCTAAAATCATAAAAGGCAAAATTGTGCTGAATTTCATGCCCTATCTTCGGTATTTTTAGTTTTTCGAAATTCGAACAAAAAGTTCGAAATTTTTCGAAAATATGGAATCGCAGGAAGTTTTGGTCTAACAAATCTTAACAAAAAGTTTTTGGGGAACCTATTTGGTTTTGATATATATTTTTTTGCAACGATCCAGCACCTTTTTAATCATGTGTAACAGCTATGTATATGAATTTTTGAATATGGTGACATCATATACTAAATTATATATTCATGTTTTTTAAACTTTTTGACCCAAACTGGGGAATTTTTTTTATAAAAAGTCAAAATATACCATCAGGAAGAAGTCTCGAGCTGCTGCCACAGCACAGATGGGATCTGAGGTGACACCCTCAGTGGCCATTTGCTTCTGCGAATTCTCACGAAATTCGTCGATGTAATAGACCCTGAAAATGGACAGAAAAGTGATTAGTGTGAAATTTTCAGACAGAAATTGCAATAAAAAATTCGAGGCATGTGAAAATTTTGAAAATCCGTGGCCTATGAAATTTTTTGAAAAATAAATCTATGCAACTTTAAAAATCATAATCCAATGGAAATTTAGTTGTATACAATTTTTTAATCGAAAATTTTTGGTGAAAATCACAGGCAAAAGAATAATTTGGGAATATATAGGCCCTGTAAAAATTTGTAAAAATCCACATCTATGAATGAATTTTTTGAAAGCGAGGCATATAAATTTGTAAAAAATATGCCGTATGAAATATTTTAAACCGAAAGCTGTGAAAATTTTTCTAAAACTTTAAGCCAATAAAAATTATGCTTGTTGAAAATTTAACAAATAAAAGAAGTTCAGCTTGATATTTTAATTTTATTTTTGGTCTGTGAATTTGACACTCCTACTGACTGAGTGAGTGAGCCACGTTTATTTACTTGTCACTTTGACTGGGCGATCCTGCGCGAGCTCGCGCATCCGTTCCACCAGACACTCTCTGGGATTCTCTGGGTACGGTGTAGTGCCAAACCATGAAGGTGTCTGAGGAGGCAACCAACACCTGGAATGCCCTATTGTTAGTGTCATTACCATTAAGTAGAGATCGGACCCCCTCTGCCGGAATTTTTCCCGGATCTGGGGTCCGGGTCCAGCCTTTTTTAGTGGCCCCCAGACTTTCCCTGACCCGGACTTTTCCCTAACTCCGGGTTCTGGATTCGGTCCTTAGGTGTCCCCAAAATCCGGGGCCGGGGTTTTTAAAAATTCCGATATCTACAATCAACTATACCGTTGTAGCGTTGATTGCAACAAAATTCGGCTGCACATTGCTAATGTGGGTATCCACCGGGGTGCCGATACTGTCGCACAGTTGCAGTGTGTACTGTAAGAGATCAATCAAATCTGGAATCGAGATTGTCACAACTATGAAACATCGGGTATCCATGGAATCCAAATTCATATCCTATAAAATTAGGTGGGTTGTATGGGATATGAAAACGACCGCCAATTGAGCGTTAAATAAACTGTAAGTTTAGCCAATCTGGTTAAAACAGTTTTAAGGCTCGCCAGGCCAACTATATAAAAGGCAATATGCTTGACTTTTTTGGTTCTGATTACAGTGAAATATTTTTGAATTGTGGAAAACATTATATTTTGAAAATTTGAAATCTAAATTTTTCACTGAAATAGAGCATAAAATTCTGCAGTTATTTGCCAAAAATTCTTAGCATGCCTAAAAAGTTCAAGATTTGCCAAAGCGGAGGTTTTTTAAAGGTTTTTAGCCCAAAATGTGCGGTTTTTTACGCCTATTATAAATTAAATTCGTTTACCGCTCCTCGCAGTTCCTCCGTCCGAAAGATGGCCACACAATAGTCCCCGTAGGATTGCAGCGCACACAGATTCTGCACAAAACGCTTAGTTTTCACCTCCATTTTGGTCTCATAGAAGATCATCACCTCAAAAGGTAAATATATTAAAAGCGGATTTATGTAGTCGGGAGTTTCCGTAATTTCAACAAGAAGTCAATAATCCTATCACAGATCAGTACAATCCTCTAATAAACAAACTTCCTGTGAGGAATCGACGGATTTGTAGGCAAACACAAGAGTCTGGCCACAGTAAGTCCATTTGTAGGGCAACTTCATCACCACCTTTGAAAGATGGGGAATCATACTCAAGGTTAATTCCGGTGAAACAGGCCGTTTCAGTGTGGAGACTAGAAAATTGCTTATAACTCACAAGTCAGCTTAAACGCAACCTAGAAAAACGAGTTTGGCGTCAAAACATAGGCCTAAATGTCTGCTATAAAATTTCAAAAGAGACCATCCTTATTGGCAGAGCGCAAAAAAAGTTATGGCCACATCTTTGGCCCAAACCACGATTTTTTGGCTTAACTTGGCCATACATTTTTTACACTGGGCCAATCCGGATAAGCTCTTTTGCAATTTTATAGCAGATATTTAGGCCTATCTTTTGATACCAAATTCGTTTCTCTAGGTTGCATTTAAGCTGAGTTATAATCATTTTTTATTCACCATACGGAAATGGCCACACTGAAAGGTCCCCTACCGTAATTCCAGAGTTATGACAAAGAATTTTTTCAATGTGGAATTTGTCGTCCAATTTTATCCACTGTTAGGGTAAAAAATAATAGCCTATATTGGTGCTTTTGCATTAGTTAAACATCATACCTAATTTGAAAAGCACAAATCCAGTAAAAAATCGCGTTCGTTTAATTGGAAATAATTTGGATATAAATATCCAGTTATTGTGCTGAATATAATTTCTGGCCTCACAACGGATATAAACTAGAAAAGTACGTTCAATGTGATGTTTTGTCAAAAAACACAATGGTGACGTCATACTATCTATCTGTTGTGTGCTTTCCCAAACCAGATATATGTTGGTGTCGATCAGGGCACCGATCCGATGTCCTGAACATTCCCAAGCGATGCCCACGAAATGGCCAGCCGCCAGGCGAATAATTTGAAGTCGCTGTATCGGGGAAATAAATTCCATTGCATGAATGGTAATGATGCCGAAATTTCTTATGAAAATTTTATTCCGACTTTTTGATTCAAAAAGGTGCCGAAATGCGGCCAATCCATTAACAAATATTTTTAAACAAACATATACCATAATTCTAATAAAATGCAGGATATATGGCTCCATATTTTGGCCGTTTTAATTTACGAATTTTTTCGAAAAAGTCGAGAAATATATTTTCTTATTGTTAGTTAGAAGATTATAGTAAATTTTTTAATAGCATAAAATTCTGAAATACTTTGGTAATTATAACCTAGCTTGTATTAAAAATTATTTTGAAAGAATTTACCGCAATTTGGTACTTTTGAGGAGTCTCAAATAGATTTGGTCATTTAGAATTATTAGAGACAGTTAATAGAGATATAATAATCTGCATACCTCTCCATAGGCAGATATGAAATGCAGGATGTTGCGTTCGGTTTCCGGTAAGTCCAGCTGCAATCCTGCAACTGCGAACATGGACCCGTCCGGAGACCATTGGGCGCTGATGATCAACGTCGAAGGAAGCCGCACAATGCTGACACCCTCTGAATCAGATCGCTGATCCAATTGCCAAAACTGGAGGTGGTGGATTCTGGTGATCGGATCATATTTCTAACCTCCACCCAGTGTCCGGAAAATCGAGCACCATCCAGCATTGAGTGCGGAACTGTTAGGACTTGACTGGGACTCTAACGGGATTAGGATTTTTTTATGTTTGTGTGCCGCTATGATTTCCATATAAATGCTCAAGTTTGAATACATATTCGCTATCAATCACTCTGAGTGAGTATGAGTGCTACAATTAGACTTATACCTAGCTCTCTCTTCTAAGAAGAGTCCAGAGTCCCAGTCGAGTCCCCAGTCTCTAATAAGAGTCACGAACTAAATTTCGAATTGTCCACCAGCAGTAGGGTGTCCGGACTCATATCCTCCATATTCCCCTTTTAAATTACTGGAAATATTCTCGCTGCACATCAGCTGGATGTTTCCATTCTGATAGGCAATCAGGAACCGGGGACGTCCCTCCGGCACTTTTCCTCGGCAGATTGGCTTTTCCGTGACATCCTTCCGCAGAGTAGCTTAAAAAATTCCATTCGTTAAATTAGCAAAAAAATTCGAACCTTGGGGAAGTTTGCAAGGTTGCGCGGGCACATACCACTCCATAGATACGATCACATCACGCTTTAGATCCTCTGAAATATTATTGTGATAAACTGATAAAGGAATCGTTGCTTACTAACTACTATGGTTGCTTACTAAGTGCCGCCTCCATCTCCACATTTTCCACACACATCATTTGCACCTTGGTGCAGAAGTTGCCATGCTGATCATAGGCGTGCACTTCACCATCGGTGAAACCTATTTATATATTTAGGCAGGGAAAGAATTTGAGAATAGTGGCTATATTGGGTCGATTTCTAATTTTTTGATTCCTAATTACGGATTCGGACAATTAGACATCCAGAAAATCGGACATGAAAAATTATGGTGCCAAATAAGTAAGCCTAGTTCTTGACGTAGAATGTAGGAACCGGACAATTTTAAAATCGGATGGCAGGCATTGGCGGCGCCTTCAATTTTAAGTCGGCACGTAAAAATTTAATGCCCGCTCCGTCTACTTTTTCTGGAAAGTGTCGGCGTTTTCATCATTTCAAGTAGGCTGTTTCCAGCTTTTCAGGCTGATATCGTAGCTTCGAATTTTTAACATAATTTATATCTTGATGCTTAATATCCAAAATTTCGGGGTGAATTCCTTGGTGTTCAATTATCCGGATACCCTATTTAGTAATAATTAGAATGGCTAAACGAATAATTATTCATGTTATATACTCATCAGACCTAGTAGAAGCAATGTGTCGTCGGTGTTCCACTGAAGGGATGGGAAGATGCTGATCACTGATCAGTGATCAAGCACCCAAATTACCGCTAGCCTGATCAGCGATCCCCCGATGTCCTTGTTCCACAACCGGTTCCCGTCCACTGATCCGACAATCACCTGACCTGAATCCGGATTTTGGAGATTTATTCTGAGTTCTTATTCTTATCCTCTCGTTCACCATCTTCATAGGCGATCGCGATCCGTGACCCGTCATTGGACCATTTCAGTGATGCCACTGTCGATTTTTGTCGGTTGTTGATCATTTCTTCGAACCAAGACTCGTCAGAACTGAAATAGTTGATAATAATATAGATTAATTGTGGTGCCGAAATTCCCCAAAAGATGTCGATTGCGTGCATTTGAGAATTTTAAAGGGCATAAAATCCGTATGAAAGCAGAGATGAATTATCATCTGAAGTATTAATACGGGAGATAGATGGTAGTTGTCCATAATACATATGGAAATCATTAATATAAATTTAGATTTAGGTCTAAACAGTTCGAAAAGTTAGATATATGATGTGTTCAACAGCAAAGATAACCCTTTAGAACTAATTTTAGTTTTTTTTTGGAAAAATCTACCCTCATGAGAGATACAAATTGAAAAATACCAATCACATCCGAGATCCACAAATAAGCTAATAAACAAAGGCCGGGCCCGGAAACAAGCAATACCAAGACTTTGGTCTCAGTTCCTTGGTATTTTGGACACTGGACTAAGAACCAGAAATTCGACCGGGCCCGGCCTCTATCGTCATAAAACTTCGGTCCTGGTCCTGCTGGTTCTTGGTATTTCCAATTTTTTGGTCTACTCCAAATTTAGACGGTTTACCCGTGACTCATCCACACGATGATCAGACCCGCATCGTCGCTGGATGCCAACTTCTGATGTGTTTCATTCCAGCAAAGAAGACGAACTATTAATAAAATTTTCAAAATTTTCCAAAAATATATCAAAAGACGAACCGCTGGAGGAATGGCCTTCAAGATGCTGACTGGACAGCCATGGGTTCAGGGACGAAGATGTGGAACTACCGATGGATTTGTCTGCGAAAAGATAAAAGTCAGGGGAAAGCACTTTAAGAATCGGAAAAAAGATGTCCGGAAATTGGCCACTAGATAATTCGGCACCAATCGGACAATTGGGTACCAAGCGGATAATTGGGCAATACCGAAAATTAAAAAGTGGACAACTAACACCAAAAATTGAGTGCGACTCGGATGGACTTTACGACTTGTATATCCTCGAGTCCTGCATTTATGCCCCATCTTGGTACTCAAGTAGGGACTCGCTCTCAATCTGANACCATCTAAAACCATGTTTAAACGCACCCTAGAGCTAAATTAATGAAAATAAAAAAATAGGTTATAACCTAGAAATCCGTGCTCTAGTGATGAGTGATAGCAACAACATATGACTTGGCTATCAAAGTTATCATACAAGAGTAGTACTGCTAAAGTCCTAACCATGTTGCTAGTCCTTAAATAAATCTAGGTACTCAATTTTCTAAAAGCTCACTTACTACTTAATTATACATGCCAAAATTGTCTGTTTTATTTGGTATTCTTTTTTCCTTTGGTGCCCAATTGTCCGCTTTTAGGGGTGCTCAATTGTCCGGGACTACCCCTATATACCCTGATCCAGGTTCAGCAACATCACCCGCAATGCTCCATCATTACCACCCACCGCAACATAGCCCCGGTTGAGCATCCAAGCGATAGTGGTGAATGTTGCGGATCCGGGTGCTTGGATTTGGAACTATAAATTGAAAAAATATTCAAAATATGAAGTCAAAAAAAAAGATCGCGCACCTTTCTGGCCGGAAACACATACATGTGATTTTGCATTGTAAAGTAATTTGGGCGCAAATTATAAAATGGCCAAAGATACTAGAATAAAAAAAAACGAAAAAAAGACAAAAGTTGGAATATGGATAAAAAGATGAATAAAAATTAGGATAAATTATAAATTTATTATGAATAAATTAGTGGGCAAATATCTACATATGGAAAAAATGAGATTCTATTTTATAAAATAGTAAAAATTTTAGTTTAAGAAAGTTTATTAGCCGCTTTAAAAATATTTTGTATTCTTATAGCATATAACATTGTTAAGAATAAAGTAAAAATATAATTTTCTGAACAACGCCAAATCTTTTCCATTCATTGACTAACAATATTTTGTTGCCATGACAACCATGTTCTAAAAAAAATTTTATTTGAAGAAAAGGCATTCTATACTTATGTATTATGGGTTAGAAAAAATTTAAAGATGGGAAAAATAAAAAACATAGATTAAATTTTTGATAAAAAATGGATGTGGATACAATGAATAGTGTTAATAAAAAATTATAGAAAAAATCAATTATAGTTCGTAATATGAATAATTCTCGAAATTCGAATAAAAATTCCAAATTTTCGTGAAAATGCTATTTATCGATTTTTCCGGAAATTTAAATTTTTAAAGAATTTCGATTAAGAAGAACTGAAGATAGAGCAAGTTCTAAAATAAAGTTTTTTTTGGCCAGATTGACCTAAATGGCTATTTTTTAACATTCTAGCACCAAAATAAATATAATTCGAATTGGATGCTGTGGAGTTAAAGATATGATTTTTTGAAGTAAATTCAAATTTTTCCCCAACTACAGTATATGCCGTCATTCAGCGATTGATAAATTTGAATGAATTTTAAATTGAAGTTGGCTTTTTTTAATAATCTTTATCTTAATAAATTGCTTTTAATTTAAGTTACTAAAAAAATTAATCTTGTAATTTGCTTCCTTGACTAACGTAAGTGTAGGGAAATTTTTATTTTTAAATAATTTTTTATAGATTTGATGTCATCATCATTAGTATCTTATTATATTATTTCTATATATTTTTTATGAATTTATAAATTTAATTTATCATATTGAATTTTTCTTTGAAAAAAAATTTATTTGTTCGATTTATTGGTTGCTTTCGTTGGATTTGTATTTTTTCCACGTAATTTGGTTTTTTCCTTTGCCAAAGGAGAATAAAGGTACAATTTTACGCCCAATTTATGGTTTAAAACAGAGAGGGATCCAAGGAAAATTTTTCTTTATTTCATAGAGAGCATTTTTCTTAGGTCCAAGGGAATAGAAATTATGGCCATTTTATTTTTATGGATTTTTTATTGACAAATTTATTTTCATTAACCATCTTAATCGATTTAAAAAAAAATTATTTCCATTTCTTACTTGTTAGTATTTATTTTAGTTGCAATTTTGGTTTTATTTATTGTTTTCCATAGAATTTGATTATCAAAATTATGATTTTTTTGGTAATAATTTTTTTTAGGAAAATGTTGGTCCAATTATTGATGTTTTGGTCTGCGATTGTACCAATTTCTTCCGCACTTCAATGCTATGGTAAATAAATCTTATTTATTTAAAGTCTATTAATGTATTAATGCAGCATTTCATAAAATTAAAAAAATATCGACTCTACGGCCATTTTGCATAGCAGCAATTTCATGGTTCAGCCCACCTCCCCCTGTTCATGTTTCACACCATTTTTTCTCACCATAATACACTCGAAAAATGACCGTTCATTTGAAAAAGTTGATTTGCCCTATTAACAACATTTTGTTACCGATCGATTTATTAAAAGGTTGAATCAACATACTCTCCGTTTATGAATATGGAAGATCCAACCTTAAAATCTAAATATTTACTCTAAAAATTTTTTGAGCTCACTTATTGATGTAAAAAACATCCTTAATCATAATATAATTTTTTTTATATTTTTTATAATTAAAAATTTTTTAATTTATTGTTTTTTTACCACCACAATAGCCTGCCAATTCACCTATACAAATTCACTTACCGCTTCTTTGGAGGACGGATGGTGTGCCAATGACACCTTGTTGGCCACACCAGAGGATCATGTCATAAGACCGGTGATTTTTTTAGCAATACCCCTAATAAAAAACAATTATTTATTCATCGATATTCTTATGGTTTACGTCCAATATTTTTGCCTCCGAATTTTTTATATATCTCCCACAGGAAAAATTGCAGAGCAAAAATTCCTATGCCGAATTACATCAAAAATGCCACAGATTAGAAGAGAAAATTCTGATGAGTGAGAAAATAAAATCTGGTTTTGTGGAAGGAAAATATGTAAAAAATGTAAAAATCCGCAATGGGTGGCATAGTATGACAAGTGGTGTAAAAATGCAGGAAAAGTGGAGTAAAAGTTCTCTCTCAAAAATTTTTCTCGGCTCTACTATATATAGAATCGTAATAAAGAATTACATTTATTAGTGATATTTGTTTGGAAAAATGATGTTGGTGAAGATATTTTAAAATTATTGTCCTAAAAAAACTCTGTAAAATTATCAAATATATATTTGTTTATAGTGTGCTCCTTGGGAGAAGTTCTGTTCGGTATGCATTTTTATATTACTTTTTACCAATTTCTTCTTTAGACTACCATAGTGACCATGTTGAAGTCATTCACTTCCATCACACGCCAATGCGCCAGTTCATGTGCGATTTTTTTTTCAATTTTATCATAAAAAAATAGTAAAAAATTAATAAAAAATAATTCATTCAAGGTTTTCTTGCTAGATGGCAAAAAATCTCCTCTTAAAAAATTCAACTCATAGTTGGGTAAAAATTTCATAGAGCTCGAAATACAGTAATTTGGTTGATATTCAGAAGTCAGAACCATAAAAAAATTGCTTTTGGAAAAAAAATTTATCATTGGAATTTGAAAAAATATGTTAAATAATTAAGCATAGTTTTCTGTGAACAGTATTTTTCCTCTTGAATTTTTGGCCTAGCTAGGCTCAAAGTTTCGAATAAATATATTTTTTATATCATAGAACAATGCTCGTAATGCTCTCTTTTTATATTATAAAAATATTTCTTATAATTTCTAGTAGCTCTTTAAAAATGAATTTTACAGGTTCAAAAGGCTGTGAGGCTAGTGGCTATGGACAGGACCATGTATCTTTATTTCTTTTTTTGATTTTGCTATAATTATTTAAAAAATGAAACACCATACACAGATCAGTTGCACGGACTGTTGCGAAAAGGACAAGTGCAACAACAACCATGCCCTGGACTATTATTACCAAGTGATGGCCCAACAGTTCACATCGTAAGTAAAAATTTATTTTTTAAATATTTTTTTTCTATTTTAGGTGGACCAAACCGGTGCAGAATGAGGCGGAATTCAATGCCAAAAAGAAGCTGAAATTTCCATACTGAAATGTATTTTGAAAGGTTAAATTCCAATATTTTAATATGTTAAAAATCTGTCATTTTAGCAGTGAGGATTAATTAAAATCGATTTTCTATAAGTTGTTTTTGTGTTATAATGCTGTGTATTTATTTATTATTGAATTGTTAAATTGATTTTTTAATTTTAAAAAGGTTTAGACCTCAAAATTGTGTCCACATCAATTTTATATTTAACATACAGACAAAGTTTTCCGACAAGTGTCCATAAATCCAAAGGAAAACAATATGAAGCGAATGATTTTCTCTTCTATCTTATAGTATCTGTTCGCCGCGAGAACAAAACGAAAAGCGAAAGATAACTTTGACAGACACTGTAAATTCGGTCAGAGAAGGTTTTTATGGATACCCAAAAAATTCCTCGATTGCATAATTATTTATTGTTCATAATTTTTTACATCTATTACACGACCTTTTGGATCGAAAACGGTTTTGGTTTGGTTTCGCGGGTCGATCGGAACCTGTTTATTGGCCCAAAAGCATGCTTTACCTCCCAACACAAAGTGATCAGAGCTGTAATCCAATCGTCGCATTTGCGTCATCATTGATCACCGAACTGATTGTATGTCCCTGAATAGATTGGCTTTCACTCCTCCAAAAGCTACCCTTGCTCAATCTTTAAAGCTTTTGTTTAAGGTTTGTAGTTGGTAAAAATTTAAAATTAAAAATTACAAAAAATTTATTCACTTATTTAATTAAATCATAAAGGCATATTTATATAAAACAATAGATTCATGATTTAGCAAAATAAAACGCAAACAATCGATTTTTATCAATCTATAGACTTTAATCGATAAATCTTTGAATTTTATATAGTTGGAAAACCCAAATTTATTTTAAACAAAATACAGGCAATTGATTTTGTCCACTCATAAATGTAAACCAAAAAATATTTTTATACCTCCCTCATTGCCACAGAATATAATTATGCCTTGCCCTGTGTTCTTTATATACATCTTATTATTCTCTGAATAAATAAGATTGGATTATCTATTTTTTCTCATTATTGGTTCAGGGAAATATTTTATCGAATTGATAACGATTTGCCTTGTCAATTGATTTTTGATGTCCTATCAGTTGATCTCATGTCCCAAATCCCAATCAATTTATCCCCATATTGCTCATTATCGATCGATTTGTCCGAAGATTTTCAGGATTTCGCACCAAGAATGCATTATCCTACGGGATTATGGGTGCTCATCATCCTTGTAGCCCTCACCCTGGGCTGTTGCCATCACCATCATCACCACCACCATCACCATCATCACCGGTATCATCGTCCCCCATGTCATGGATCACATTGCCACGGTGGACATCGTCATTGCAACTGGGCATCCGGAAGCTCGTCATCCGATGATTTTGATGATGTGCACTGCCGAAGCCTGCCGGCACAACCCTGGATTGCGCAGGTGGATTGGAATCTGCGAAAAATGCTATATAATGCGTCAATAATGTTTTGATGGGCAATAGACATTGGGTTAGATTTAAAAAAATCTATAGACGCTAAAAAATCTATATTCACAGCGAAAGCTCAAAGCGATATTGTGCATCAATGATAAAAAGCCAAGATTATAGGCTTCAAGACTGAACCAAGACTAGACCAAGCCTGAAGACGACCAAGACATGGTCTTGGTTGCTTTGGTCTTGATTTGGTGTCTGCTTTTGGTCAGAGTCTTGGTACCGATCTTTATCTGATACCGTTCTTAACACTAATTTCGAATTTGAGGTTTAAGTAAAATCCTTCTAATGTAGTGTTTTTGGAAAAGCGGGTTTTTATTTATATCTTTTAGATGGATAGAAAGGTTACAGTCTTAATTTTATTTATGCTCATCAGATAAAAACTTTAACTTTTTAAATTTAATTTTGATTTTTTTGTAGCCCCGGCCTATGCCTGTTTTCATCAATACACCTCCTCCTCCACCTCCACCTGCACCATTTTACCAGCAACAATACCAACAACGACAGTCCTACCAATGGCAACAGCAACAACAGCAGTACCCCGTGAATAGGGGCGTTATTGGTACGGTATTATATAACGATATTAGAGTTCGGCGATGGAATGGATTTTGGCGAGAAAATTTTTTAATCCATTATATATTTATTGTTTTGAAGCACGGAATCAGATTCAGCATCAAAAATTGCTTTAACAAGCACCAAAAAAATAATTTAAAAAATCTGACATGTAAACTTAAAAATCGGCCAATCTAAACCGGAGAAAAGCCTATTTTTCGTTGCAATTTTTTGAAATTCCATAAAAAAAATCCTCTATCATATCAATGATAAAATAAACTGTGGATTTTTTAAAGCATTGCCATCAAAGACATGATTTTTAGCTGCAACCGGAGGTATGGAAGCCTTTCAAACGCCGACCCTAGTTGCTCGGAAACCATCTAGCAATCGTCCGCTTAATATGCAACCCATAAAGCATCTGAAAGCTTCCAATAATCTTGCTACAACTGGCAACAACATTCGACAAAGGCAACAACCATTGACAGCTCGACGAAGAATTGCTACGACGACAACAACGGCCACAACAACTATGACAATGGCGATTAAAAAACCTGGTTGGTACCAATTTATTTAGAAAGCTAGATAATTTTAGATAACTAGGATTGTTTCTAGGACGAATTGTGAGCTTAAATTGGTAGTTCTGAATTTGTGTTTCCGTGTGACATGTGTATGAGCCATGAAAGGTAGTAGAGTCATGAAAATGGCATGAAATTACCGTATTCTCTCTAAAATAAGCCCCCGGGCTTATTTTTTTCAAACCCCCTCAAGGGTGGGGCTTATTTTAGAGAGGGGGCTTATTTTAGAGAGAGGGCTTATTTTTTTCGAACCCCCCTAATGAGCAATATTAGGCATTTAAAATTGGGTATATGAGTAATAAATTTTTATAAATATATTTTTGAAAAATGAAAAAATGAAAAAACAACAATTTTTATTTTTTTAAAGTTTCCGTGTAAGACCTTAAAACTGTTACCCCCGTTGACGGGGAGGGGGGTATCGGCTTTTTAACCTTCTTTTTTTAGCTTTTCCCTTTCCTTTTTAGCCTTTTTAACTGGTTAAAAGAATTCTTTGAACAGGCTTAAGAGTTTAAAAAGAGGTCGCCGGGGAATATCATTGGATTATCTCCATTGAACGCGAAAAATTAACTAAATTTAATAAGAAAATTCGTCTAAATGTCAAAAATCACTTTTGGGCGGCCCCGACAAAATACCGCGAAAATTACCAAAAAACTTAACTTAATTTTCTTAAGAAAAGAGTCTATATATTTTTTGAAAAATTTTCAATTTTTTTAAAAAACAACTTAAGCAAAAAATTGACCAATTTTCTTAAGAAAATAGTCTATATTTTTCAAAATTTTTTGAGCAAGTTCTTATTTAAAAAAGTGGGGCTTATTTTGGAGAGGGGGCTTATTTTAGAGAGGGGGCTTATTTTTTTCAAACCTCCCCAAAAGGGGGGCCTATTTTAGAGAGGGGGCTTATTTTAGAGAGGGGGCTTATTTTAGAGAGAATACGGTATATGGAAATCCATATTTTTGTGAAACGGAATGACCCGAAAATGAAAATCAAGTAAAATTTAGTTTAGCTTGATTTGAACCTTTCTAGCTTGTATTTTATGATCCATATTTTCCATAATTCATATTTCGTTTATATTTCAATAATATTTCACCATTTTTGGGAAATCTCTTAAGCAAAATTCCAGTAAACCAAAAGTTTCGATCAAATTTTTCAAAAGGGAAAGTTAAATGTCCATATAATTTACATAACCTGTTGTGAAGAGTTTTAAGATTTTTTACGTGTAATTCTCTATAATATCTAACCAGTTTAGAATAACTTCTAACTTATTAAGTTAGCAAATTCTTATCTATACTAATACATGTCTAACATATTTATCTATATTTTATTTAACACATAGATCCTGTGCCGATCCAATCGGTGCCCGAAAAATTTGATTTGCCTCCACCTCCACCATCGCGTTTTTTACCCGAGGTATGGATTATTACCGTAATTTTAGTGGTTTTTAATTTTTTTTGAGTGGGAAAAGACGCGGATTGCTGCACTTCAGCAAAGAAAACAGTCCAAAATCAGCACCAGTAGTCCTGCAACAGTGGTATTATAAAAATTTCCCACCAAACTCCTCAAATTTATAAATTTTCAGCCAGATTCGGATGCAGATTTGGTGTTGCCAGCCGATTTGCCAAAACCATCCAATAGCATTACTAGCTCAAAGGTGCATTTATGGCCATATTTATTATGGCTATAATGCTATTCGAACTAGTGAAAATTCCTCAAGACATAAGAGTGAGACAGAGACCCCAAAAAATCGAGAATTTTCTCGACTTACTAAAAACAGAGTCTTGAACTAGCAATATTATTGGGCAATCATGCAATCATTTCATGTTTAGGATCCAAATGGAGTATTCCTGGCTTGCTGCCGGGCAAAACGGGTGCCGATGGGCTGCGAAAGTCGATGTGTAGGTTAATTAAAAAGGTGATGCGATATTTGATAACTCGCACTTGAGAACCCGACACTTGAGGATCCCTAAACCTTATATTTTCACGAAAAAATAAACATTAAAAAATTAGTTTCGACTTTCAAGAAATCTCGAAGATTGATATAACCCATAATAATTTCATTTAATTAAAATTCAAAGATTTGTGTCCTCAAATATCGGGTCATCAAGTGCCGTGTTCGAATCCTCATTTGTCGGGTGCCCAAATGTCGGGTCCTCAATTGTAGGATCCTCAAGTGTCAGTTTCTCAAGTGTCGGCTAACCATTAAAAATAAAAATTACACTAACATCTAATTCTGATGAAGATTCTTACTCTGGTCCTAAAAAACCAGAAGACTCTTTTAAGGATTAGAGTAGTTATATGATTATCTGATTTGCTAGTATCTTCTGATTCTGGTCCTTAAAACCATAACACTCCATTTTAATAAATACTTTACAGAAAATTTTGATTTTTTTCAGAATTTCGACGCATTGAATAAAAAGGTTCTCACATCAATGTTCCTGGGCCAGGACAAATGTCCGATGGAAAATGGTTCATAATATTATAAAATAATATTATTTATTAAAGTGAGTTACAGGATTGGACCTCCTCGGCTGTGCTGGTATGTATCTAATTTGTAAGAAATCTAACCACCTCCAACATTTATGAACCACTCTTTTTTTATTTACTCATTTGAATTTGAAATTAAAAATAGAGTAAAAAATTAACATAAAATGAGCCTTACTTGGATGGTACGGTTCTGACATAAAGGGTCTTGGTCATAATTTTTTATTCTGATCCAATTCGAATGGCTTTAGGCTCATATTGTTGTACTTTTTGACTTCAAAATCATTTCTCTGGATTGCATTAGAATCGAAAAAAATTGGCGCAAATTTGGCACCCTTTTAGCTATTTTAGCTTATGATAATTGAGCTTTTAGCTAAGCAATTTTTTCTCCATGGAAATACTACAAACATTGTGTGGAAAAGGGGAAAAAATGTGAAAAGAAATTTGTGAAAGTTAATTTGGATTTATCTGGTAAAACTGAGTGAGTATCATGGCCTTTAATAAATTAAAAAATAATTTATTCAAGATTTTATTATATATTTTTATTTGTTTAGCTCAGGATTCGGACCATAAGGTGACCAAATAAAATAATTATTTTAAATTATTTTTTAAAGGAATGTTGTAAGGAAAAGCGGGTTCAACGGACTAGAGCCGGCGATAAATGTAATTAAATATTTATTCTAATTTTTTTAATCAAAAAAATAAATAAATAATTATAGGCCTAGCATTTTGCGATCTCAACCCGGACACAGTAAAAGTATCGGCGGATGCAAGCTATATGCCATGTAAATTTTTAGTTCTTATTTTTTTAGCATTTTGAGTAGGAATTTGGATAAAGCGAACCCATTCGTATTTTTTAAACATATTTAAAATGTTTTAAAAACGATGTAGAATTATTACATATGTAAATAAGGTGATTAAAAAATTGAAAGCCAGAAAATTAAATAATAGTACATTACTATTAATTAATATTTTATTATGGCTTTGAATAATATAATTTTTTATTTTTTATTTTACTAATATTCTTTACAGGTCTTGCTGTCCTGAATGAGGTCAGATTCGATCATTTTCGATTATTTTGAATTTTATTCAAATTTTTAGATCAAATCATGCTTCCGAGAAAGGATCATCAGTTCTTAAATCATCGGCAGATCTACTATAATAACATACTTACCTTCTATGTACAAATATTAATTATAAAACTAATTTTGAAATTTATTTTAATAGTATTAAGACATTTGTGGATTGTGTGGATTGAACCTAATATAAAAATGACGGTTAAATCTTTTTTTTAAATTCGACAAATTTAGCCAATTTTTTGCTCATAAATATCGTTTTCAAAAAAGTTGTTTAAACTAATAAAGTTATCATCTTGTTAAAAGATCTCTCTATTCAAGTATCCTTTTTCTCCAATTTTAAATTTTTTAGGAAATTTTACTAAAATTTATCAATCAAACTTGGCAACATTCTTTTTCTTGAACATTGAATATTGTGACTGAATTGATTATTTTTTATTCAACATTTCGTCCAGCTTTTTCACATAAGTTATCCAGCAACTTTAAAAATAGATTTTTACAGTAAAAGTTTATTAGGTTTTCAAATTAAACTATTTAAGATTTGAAGAATAAGCAAATTTATTTGCAGTCCGTGGGAAAATAATTTGTGAATTTTTGATTATTCATCATTTATGATATTCGATGGGTTCAAAAATGAACTCCAAACCATCAACCAATTAACCATTTTGACACAGCTCTGTACAATTTTATCTAGGTAGAATATGGCTTTACAATAAATTTTTAGAAAGAAAAACTGCTTTTATTCGTTACCTAACTAAAAAACGTTAAAAAGGCCTTTTTTCAGATAATCTATGAAATGTCGAGATTCTCAAAAAATCAAAAAAATGCCCAAATATTTCTAGATCGATCTCGAATCGGGATTTTAAGAAATTTTTTATTTGCTTTTATGAGCCCGTGTTAATATGACGTTTCCTCAAATGGTATTAAAAAGGGCGTTTCACCAATTGGAATCAAAATGTGTTTTTCGAACTAAAAACTTTTTTCTAAGCTTAACTAGGCCCAATTTTTAGTTTTTCGAAATTCGGCCGAAAAGTTTCGAAATTTTCGTGAAAAAACTTATTTCTCAATATTTTTCGATATAAAATCTTATTTCTCGATATAAAATTTCCGAATATAAAAATCTTATTTCTAGATATAAAATTTTCGAACTTTTTGGCCGATTTTTTACAAACCAATCATATCAGAGGATAGAGCATAAAATTCTAAAATTCTGTCTGCACATCTTTATCGCTTGAACTTTGGGCTTAGTTAAGTTTAGAAAAAATTTTTTAGTTCTAAAAACACATTTTGATGCCAATTGGTGTAACGCCCTTTTTGATACCGTTTGAGGAAATGACTCATCAGCACGTTTTGGGCCAATTCGAATGATTATTGTTCAGAAATCGTTGACTTATTAGACTCTGCAGGAGTATGATTTTTATAAAATTTTTACATTATATATCTTTTTCCGTTCACCAATTTCATTCAAAAGGATGAAATATTTCGTTGGATTTCTATTGATCTTTTTCCTGTTGCTGATCACTGATCACATCGATGTGCAAGGGCAAGGGAGAAAGAAAAAATCGACAAGTACCAAATCAACGACGCCGACACCGAATCCCTACAAAGAGTAAAAATTGAAAAATATTTTAAAAAATTTTAAAATTGATGCTGAGATTAAATTAAAACTGCTCAAATGGGCTCCCGGAATCTAAAAAAGTTCGGGTCCGTACTTTTCCGAAATCGGACCTAAGGCAGGCGTCTAAAAATATAAGAAATACAAATTTTTTTTGACAAAATGTATTATTTTGGGTCTAAAATACTAAAAAAATACATTGACCAGAACCGAACCCAGTACATCACTCAGCACTCTTCAAAAAGGCTTCAAGACAATTGGACGCAAAACGACTACTGGGCGCGAACTTTGAAAATTTTGTAACAATTTAAATTATTTTTTTAAATTCTTTATTAATTTATGATGTCTAAGGTTAACAAATTCGTTTAAATTCTATATATAAATATTTTATTAATGATTATTTCATAATCAAAAATGAATTACCTAATTGTCGTATTGCGCCCTATTACCAATTGTCGCAAAAAAAACAAATTGCGCCTAATTGTCTCAATTTTTGTGCCCAATTGCCATGCCATTTTCAAAAAATTGTACCCATATATTGTCCTTCATAAAATACAAATATTACAATTTTTTGTTTTAGTTTCATGGAGCTTAATTCGATGACGAAGAAAGCTCTGCACAGTGGATGCCCATTCATGCACAACAACATCGGTGAAAAAATGTTGCGGGACATTGGTTGTGACAAATCGTAAGGATTTCTGGGTTCTAGCATGATTTTTAAATTTAAAATAGAGACCTTTTAGTTAAAAATTATACTTACTACTTAAAATTTCCGCATGATAATTAAAATTTCCGCATGATAATACAACTCATAATAACACAGCATCTGTCTCCTGAAATTGATACTTTTTTCTTACCGTATTTCCTGTATTAAACCCCCGGGGGATTTATTTTTCAACCCCTTCCAGAGAGGGGGGTCTATTACAGGGAGGGAATTAATTGCAGGGGACTTAATACAGGGAATACAGTAACTTAAACAAAGCCTGATTCTTAAATACGTGGATAGTATTCTTCTAACTTGGTTGGGTGCTAGGGCGAAAAAAGTGCTAAATTCAAAAGCTTGGCCGATTTTTTTAAAGATTTGCTCGATTGAAAGTATAAGAAGTATTTGTGCAGTGCAGAATTTTATGCTCTCTATTTTCTAGTTTTTATATTTTTTTTTGGAAATTTGGACAAAAAGTATACCCTAAAAAAATTCGAACTTTTTATTCAAATTTCCAAAAATTAAAAATAAAGCCAAAATTCTGCACAATGGCTTTTTATATTTTCGGCCTAGCAAGTCCTAAAAAGTTTTTGGCCAAAATTTTTCATTTGGCACTTTTTTAACGTCATAGCACGTTTTGTTTGCCTATGTTTTAGTCAATTATCACTTTTCCTCTGGTATAAATATTTTCATAGAAATTTTTTGAAAATTTCTAACACATCCGATTAGCCAGTTTTCATACGATTTTTCGAAAATGCAAAATTGAAGTATGATTTTTTCCAAAAATTCTCAAAACAATTCAGAGAAAGCAACTTTTTAATTTAACATTTTTTAATATTTATTTAGAATTATACCAAAAACGTCGACAAAATTTTTGATTCATCCTTATATTTAAAATATTTATAACACCATTTTAGGCTTTAATTTGAGAATTTTTACCTTTTTTTCCTCGTCAGAACAACCTTCTGCTATGAACTTGGATATTCCGCCAAATTTTCGCGCCGTTTTGCAGTACAAGATCACTCGACCACCAAACACTGCGAAATTGTATTGCCCAAAAGCAAGAAAAACAGGGTTATTGCCGGCACAGTAATAGGGTAAATTGATGGGTTAATGGATCTAATATGCTTCTGATCAGGGATGGGATAAATTTCGAAATTTCATGCTTCGTGTTTTCAAGAAATTTTGTTTCGTTTCGTGTTTTGAAAAACCCTTCTAGAAGAAAAAAATACTAGAAGATAGACCATAAAATTTTACATAATTATCTAGATGAGTTATGGCCGAGTAAGCTTAAAAAGTTTTTCGGGGAATTTTGAGTTTTGGACTTTTTATAACACCATAGTACCCTCGAGTTTCGTCCATCCCCGATTCTGATCCGATATTTACAACATCATCATATCAAATAGCAATAAAATATATTACAATGTCAATACAATAAAGCATAAAATACTCATTATTTAAACAAATTTCTCCGGCGATCTAGGGCCAAAGTTATAAAAAAATGAAATGAAATTTTTATTTTTTTTATCCCTTGGTAATAAATTTTTGACTTACAATGGCCTGCTGAATGCTAGGATGTTAAAAAAACTGCCAAATGCAACAGCTTGGCCGATTACTTTTTTTATAATTCGAAAATATAAAAAGCCATTATGCGAATTTTATGCTCTACTTTTGATATTTTTAGTTTTTTCAAAATTCGAACAACATGTTCTAATTTTTTGTGAAAAATCTTTTTTTTATAATTTCAGATTTTTTTGAAATTTTTGGCTACTAGAAGATTGTGAGTTAGTGAGTGCATGAAACGCTGCACAATAGCTTTTTTATAGAAATTTTTTTTCGGCCATATTGGCCCATTTGGTATTTTATTAACGCCTTAGCACCGACCTGCTACCATAAAGATACCTAGCTGTTTGAGATCCAATTTACGAATTATCCTCCTCTATTTAGGCCCTTACGAATTATCCTCCTCCATTTAGGCCCTTCGACCAACTCATCGACAAAGTCGGTTTTTGCGATGAGTTCTGCTACATTTCCGGCGCTTTTCTGGAAGATTATGACATTGCCAAGCATTTGGACATGGCCATGGCAATCGTCGACGACGGCACAATTTGGCGCCATGTCAATTGCGGAGTTAGTAATACATGCCGATCATTTAGACCTGCTGGATAATTAGGCATACAAAATTTGCAAAAATGCTAAAAAAGGGTAAAATGTTTTGATTCAATCTTGCAACTACAATTATGTTTGCCTTTTTAATGAGTTTTTGTCTAATAGCCAAAAGAATACAATTTTTTCTTTTTTTATTTTGATTTTTTAACTCGATCAAACACAATTTACTTAAAAATTATTTGCTGTCCAAAATAGAGTGAAAAAATCTGTCAAAATTTTCCAAAATAGAGAGAGAGAAAAGAGCATTCGAATAAGAGTCCATTGACAAAAAAAGTTTATGGGCCAAAGGAATTATATTTTGGCCCAAAAATTAATGATTATAATAATGCATTAGAGCAATTATTGTAGCTGAATACTTTGAAGACTCATATAAATTAATCGCTGTAAAATTAACAATATTTATTAACACACTTTTTTATATTTACCAAATATACCCATGGCTAGTATTTTTTTTAACAAATTTAATCCGTATCTGTGTATTTTTTAAAGAGTTCAATTTACAAATGGGTAATTATTAGAGGTTGGGTAATTATTTTTCACCTATTGCTGAGATTAGGTATTTATTGGTGGTTGGGCAATTGAGCTTGGTCAGTAAAAAGAGCATATTTGGTATTTTTTTTAAATGTTACCCTGATTGCTAGAGATCGACATTTTGAAAAAACCAGTATCAGTAGACAGTATCAGTAGTCGAGTAGACCAGTACACAGTAGTCAGTATTAAAAACACTGGAAAACTACTGTACTGATTTACCACTGATTTGTTCTTTATCAGTAGTACTGCGTGTTTTACCAGTATTTTTTTACCAGTACCAGTACTTTTTTAATGCAATTTTTTTTTTGAAAATGGTTGTGAAAATCGAAATATAATTGCAAAAAATGAATTATTTTATTAATTAACTATTTACATAGTATATCTCAGGGATTTTCAAATCAATAACATAAAAATAATGGGAGAAGCTGAATTTGAAGTTTGAAGAGGGGAAAAATGAGAAAAAAAGAAGAAAGAAAAATGAACAAAAAAACAAAATTTAAGGAAAAATCATTCATTTGCGATAATATTTTTTAAGTATAGATCTACTATTCTATATAAAGTATGCCGGAGATTTGTATGGCCACTGGAGATATTTATTTTTTCCTATTTTGGAATTTTGTCAGTTATATAACATAAGGGTTTTCGGTCAAAATTTTCGAAAATATAGGCGTTTTCGGCAAAATTTTCTGAAAATTTAGGGGTTTTAAGTCAAAATTTCCTAATTTTTGCCTTTCTTAGGGGTGCAAAAATTAGTACTGTAAAGTACTGTGTCAAAACCCAGAACAGTACACAGTATCAGTAGTCGATGAGTTCCAGTACACAGTACTCAGTACTAAAAACACTGGAAAACTACTGTACTGATTTTTCTACTGATCAGCGAAAAAACCAGTAGACAGTACGCAGTACTACTGGCAACTACTGTTCAGTACCACTGTACTGTTCGATCTCTACTGATTGCAATTTTTTATTTTAGTCTACTCCGCCAGGCCACACATTTAAACCGTATACTGGAACAACTCTCCCGCCAATTAGTGGTGGAAACACAGACCAGAGTATGTCTAATAAATGTCCAATTTAAGTAAATTTTGATCATTAATATTTTTTAAATTTTTCAAACTCCAACTTATACAATTACCACTCTTAATTTATACATATTAGCTCTTGCTTAACAGTTGTGAGGCCAATTTCTCGAAAAGATTTTCCACCTTCCCAGAACATTAATATTCTCAATCTTACCGTATAAACCTTTATTAAGTACTCCCGTCCTGCATTAGGACCCCACCCCAGGGCTGGGCACGGGCCGGCCCGGGCCCAGCCCAGCCCGACCGGGCTTAGCCGGGCCGGGCCTAGGTGTCTCCGGGCCGGGCCTGATTTCGTCCGGGCCGGGCCGGCCCGGACAGGCCCGGGTGGGAATTCTGACCGCACCCCTAAAAGATTAAATTTTTTAGTAAAAAATGAAATGAAATTTTAAAAAATTATTAAAAAATTTTTATTAATAAAATAATTTTCAAATTTAAATTCAAAATAAAAATTTGCAAATTTTTCAAATTTATCGGACACCCATAGGAGATGATTTTTTATGTTTTTAAAGAAAGTTAAAGTAAATTAGGTGTTTTTAGTGGGAAATTTATTGGATAATTTAGCCGAAAATATTTTATCTATTTATTAATTTTTTTAAATTCACTTAAAAAATTTTGAAAAATTTTTTGGCGATTAAAATTTTTTAAGATGATAGAATGAATGAAAATTCGGATTTGTAATCCTTGATGGTTTTTATTTTTTATTTGTTCAAAAATATGACTTAAAAATAGTTAAAAAATTTTGACAAAAATTTTTTTGGAAATTTTTGTAAAATTTAAAAATTTTTGAAAAAATTTGGTAAATTTTTTCTTCCGGGCCTATCCGGGCCGGCCCGGGCCTGGTAATCGTACGGGCCGGGCCGGGCTTTTTTTGTTGAGTTCCGGGCCGGGCCGGTCTGGAGCAGGCCCGTGCCCAGCCCTGCCCCACCCTCAAATAAATCACCATCTGCAGAGAAATAGAAAAATAATACACCATAGGTCCTAATACAGGGATCGCAAACGTCTTTATTTCTAAGATTTGTCCTTATTTTGAGGGGTCCCAATCTTAGAAAAATTAAATGTCCTTATTTCTAAGATTTGTCCTTATTTTTGACCCATGTCCTTATTTTGTCCTTATATTTGGGATTTTGAGAAATTCATTCATAAAATGACTAATTTTCATAAGAAAATAAGGTCTAAATTTCAAAAATTTCCTCTGGTCGCCCCTATCGGGACGGCCGGGCACTCTATACAGTGAATTTTCTTAAAATATCATTTTAAAATGACCAATTTTCTTAAGAAAATGGCCGAAAATCCTCAAAATTTTCTCCGGCGGCACCTATTGGGACCACCGCCCCCCCCCCCC
>LDKF01000137.1:44948-90843 GCA_001026735.1 Rotylenchulus reniformis | reverse complement strand
CATATCAATTTTCTTTTTTCTCGTAGTTGAAAATGTTTTTTTAGAAATTTTTAAAACTTTTCCACACAAACGATTAAGCGAATTTCAGACCCTTTTTCGACATGAAAACCTGAAGTTCGAATTTTTCAAAAAATAGTAAAATAATCTAGGGATAATAAGCTTTCTTTTGGTAACAATCTTTTATATGATTCTCTGAAAAGTTTTTCTAATATTTAATAGAGAGTCAAAAAACGACAAGACTTTTGAATCACCCTTGTACATTCTGTGAGGTTTACTAGAACATTTAAGGATCCTACATTTGTGGACTATTAGTTATATCTCGGCTCAAACGCATATTAGAAAAAAAATAATGTTATCAAAAAAGGCAAAAAATTAAACAAAACAAACAAAATAAGCCTAATTGTAAGCTCAACAAAATTGGTCCAATTAAGAAAAAGTTATGGCCCTGCGAATTTGTCCAATAATTATATTTGAACTAAACTTTTTGCAGTGGGCCAATTCGAGCTTATGCTTATCTTGTAGCTAATTTTTTGCTCTATTTTTGATAACACAATTGTTTTTCTAAGTTCCATTTGGTTTCCAAAATGTCGAGTAGCCGGGGGAGTCCCGGCTACTCGAATAAGCTGGGGGAGTCCCCACCGCAAATGTTAATTTAAAAAAAATACAAATTAAAATACAAAAAATCATAACAGATAAAGTTTATTGTTTCAAGCATCTGCTTTACAGATACTGTTGTGAATGTTGAAAAAAATTTATTTTTAGTTCCAAGGTGATCTAAGACTGCTGAGGCCTCCGGAAATTGACTATTCACAAGTATGAAATTTCTAAAAAATCTTTTACCAATTTTTTAAGTCCTACCGTAAAAACTTTGCTGTGGAAATTCGACAACAGTTGCAAAACCAGTTCATATGGCGCGTCAAGGTGAGTAAAAATCATTGTCTAAAAATTTTCTTTTAGGGCAAATTCAAAATGTTTCCTAGGAAAGAAGAAAAATCTAAAAATTTAAAATGTTTAGCAGGGTTGGGCATGGGCTTAGTTATCTCCCTAAATTTCACGTTTTATTTATTTTTTTATTATTGTTTTTAGAATATTAGAATTTATTAATTTCAAACTTTTTGGTCGATAATAAAACTTTTTTCACTTTTTTGGCCATTGTATTTTTTGGATTAACGCAACAATTTGTAATTTTGGGATAACGAGCCTGAGCGACCGTAGTACCGGATTTTGTTGCCCCATTATAATATTCTTAACAAGATCCACGTCAACAAGGATGCCAAACAGTTCACCATCGCTTTCAACAAAGACACCCCGGGAGTGGTTGGACCGTTGGATAATGCCACCATAGCACGATTCGATGGGGAATTCGAGCACTTTGGCGAGTCCGGACTGATCGCCATCTTCAAATTTGAGCCCGACAAGGAGCTGATCCTGAAATCGTACACCAATGCGGTATAAAAATTTGTCTCGACATTTGCGTCCCAACCGTTACAACCGTGTATAACTCTCAGTTAACAGCCAACTTAGAGAAAAGAGTTTAGTGTCAAAAGAGCAAAAAATTAGCTACAAAATGAGTCTACGCCAATTCAATTGGACCATTATGAAAAAGTATGGCCAAAATTAATCGAATTTGTCCAAAACGCTCTATTTTGGCCAATAACTTTTTCGCAATGGACCTATTAAAATGGAATTGGGCTTATTTTGTAGCTATTTTTTGTTTAACTCTTTTTTAACAGACACTAAACTCGTTTCTCTAAATTTGCTATTAACTAACAAGTTATAACGGTTGGAGTGAAAATGTCGGGGGGCACCAATGCCGGGTAACTTTAAAAATCTTACAATTTTTGGTACCTTCTTGACCATTTTTTTACTAAATAGATAATAAAATTAAACAGGGAATTTTCGATAGGGATTAATTTTTTATTGATTTTAAAAGTTCCAATTTTTAAAGGAATTCGAAAAACAGCAATGGTAACAAATTTGCCAAGTTTAAATAAATGAAGTCTGAGATTGACAAAATTTTGGCACTTTTTGAAAAGATGACTCGGCAAGGTTTATATGACACTGATAGGGAATTGATCTTTTCATATGGTGGTGGCTATGTCGTTTCCATAATGATTTTAAAATAAAAATACAATCTAAAGAGGCAAATTTGATATTAAATAAATTAAAAAAAACCGTTTTTGATTCCAGATTCACAATATTTTGACCATATTTTTTACAGCTGGTTTAATTTGCATGGGCTTAAGCTCTTTTGTAGTTAGTTAATTTTTTTGCACTATTTATTGATACAGATTTATTACTTTAGGCATTTCTGCATTCCCAGAAACTCATCCAGATAAGGAGTTCCTATTCCTTCGGTTGTCTTTTTTGCAATTATTATTATTTTTGGGAATTTTTCTCTTCTCCAGTATTTCCACCCTATTATTTATATTTCTGCATATTTTATAGTAAATTATTCGCCTTTTTAAAAGATTTTTTTGATACCATAATGGAAATATTGTGGAAATGACTTATTAGACGGCACGTTTTATGGTTTGAATATGAATCGTATATAAAGGCATCACATCCGGAAACACCGAAATTACAAAATTCAAGTCCAATATCTCTTAACTCTATGAGTATATTACTATTTTCAGAACCAAGAACCCGAAGAGAAAACGACCAAAGGCCTTATGGAGCCTGAGAATTTGCTTGAACGAGGCCAAGTTTATTGGCTGAAATTCAAATTTGGCGCGGACAACCTTTACAAAGTATACAAAGAGGTGGATGATGGTCACAGCGAAAAGATGGGCGAATACCGGGCTTACGACCCCAAATTGGCACCAGGACGTCTACAAGCATCAACCATCAACCATGTTTGGGTAAAACTTATCCAATCTATCACATCAAAATCAAAAAAAAAAAATTTTTAATTGCGATTTATTCCGTTTTCCGAAAAAAAAACTTTTGTTAAAAATTTTTTTAAATTTTTGTACTCGTGTAATTTATGCCCCAAAAAAAATTATAATCTTTTGAATATGGGCATTAAATTGCATGAACTTATTTAGCGAAATGCATCTTCTAGATAGACATCAGTTTCGTTTACAAAATCTTCAATATATAATAATATTTTTTTCATTTTCTTTGATTTTTCATCGTTAATTGATTTTTCTATGTTGAAGCTAAATGCAGCAGGTAGAAAAAAAGTAAAATTAATTATGCCATGAAAAATCAAACATATGATAAAATTAAAATTTTTTAATGTTATTTTGCGTCTGGCATATCGCGGAGATGCATTTCGCCAAGTTGCATGTAGATTTGATGATCAATATTAGAAATTTTTTTATGGAGCATAATAAACTACACACCAAGAATTATATAGTAAATTTCAAAATAAATATATATCACAACAAATATCATTTTTTGGGGCAATATTCTCTCCTTTATTTACAGTATGAGGGCGACATGGAGGTACTCCAATCGGTTGAGGAGGATCTGGATTGGAAGCCCAACGAATTTCCGCGAATAAAAATGATCAATTTGAAGAATCCACTGTCTCCGGGAAAAGTCATTCGGGTGGAAGGCAAAATTCTGGACGGGATCAGTCAACGCGATGAACGGGCAATTCGCATCAGTTTGTCCATGAATGACGCGGCACTGAGCAAAAAGGAGTTGAACGAAGGCGACGGTAATATGTATTACCGTATTCTCTCTAATATAAGGCCTCCTTTTAAAATCAGGCCCCTCTCTGAAATAAGGCTTCCCTTCGGAAGTGGTTGAAAAAATAAGGCCTCTCTCTAAAATAAGGCCTCCTTTATGAGAGTTAAATGTTCGATTTTTAAATAATTTTGCCTTTTTCATCTATATATAACTGCAAATAAGTAAAGAAATTTTTAAAATAAAATGAATAATAATGATAAGATTGATTTATTGCGACAACGATGCATTAACAAGAGATATATCAAAAATTTTCAGAAAAAAGGTCATCAAGTATAAAAATAAAAGATTTCACTGAGGAAAATCCTCAAAATAGAAGATACCTTTTTAAAAAATCAAATTTTTTCATCATATTTTCTCCATTAACTATTTCATCGTTCTCTTTACATTTATAATAATATGTAGTTTGTCATTCTTAAATATTTTTTAAATTTCAAAAATAAAGGACAAAAGGATAAGCTTGGTCCGAAAAAGGATAAATCTTTTTTAAAAAGGACAGATGAAACCTCTGATTACCTAAGTGTTTTTATCTTGATTGTTGAAAAAAGAATCAATTTTTATTCTATGTTGCCTTTACTTGACAACCTTTGAAAAAATAAGGCCTCTCTCTAAAATCGGAGCTGATTTCAGCCCCTTCGGAGCTGATTGAAAAAATAAGGTATATGCCTTATTTTAAAGAGAATACGGTAATTGAAAGTCGATTCGATATGTAAAAATTCGAAATAGTTAGTTGATAAATGATCTCGCTTTTTTTCTAAAGCTTATCATCAAAAAATTCTTTAGCATACTGACTTTTTGCATATCTAACGATAATTTAGCATAGACCTATAACTTGGTGCAAACGAAATTTACATCATATTTTTTGTTGTGGACAATTGTTGTGTGATTGAGCTCATTTTGAAGCTAATAGTAATCTATCTTTTGACACTAACTTGTTTCTTTAGTTAACGTTTGGACCGTGACCTAGGCTTTGGTCATGGAGTCTATTAAATATTTTGCGCTCCATTCATTATAACTTCTCCGAATACAACCTAAAAAATAAGTTTGCTATATCAACATTTAAAATGTTTTCTCAAAATAAGCCTTAATTATTCTCTCAAAATAAGCCTTAAGGCCACAGAGATTAGTACAATGAAAATTTTTAAGAATAATGCAAAATATCGAACATAGGTATACCATGTCAAAATTGACCTTCTACGATTATATTTTAGGTGTCTGATTTGACGTTGGGTCATTTCTAAAAAACCGCCATAATGGGGAAATCTGGCCGAAAACTTTTTTCTGGCCATGCTAAGCCGAAGATATAAAAAGCAAAGTTGTGCAGAATTTATGGCCCAACTTCTAATTTTTTTCAAAATTCGGCCAAAAAGTTCGAAATTTTTCGTAAATATCGAAAATATGGGTTTCCAGAAAATTTCACTTTTTGCCGAATTTCGGAAAATAAAAAAAGGATAGAGTATAAATTCTGCACAATGGCTTTTTATACTTTTTGCTAACTTACCTAAAAAAAGTTTTCGGCCAGATTGTCCCATTGTGCTGTTTTTTAGAAAAGAATGGCACCTCTGATTTTTGCTGGAAAAGTAAATTTACTTGAAGCTTTATTCGCTATTTTAGTTTGCACTTTATTTACTAAATATATTTTCACAAGAATTTAGAAAATTTTAGCTTTTTAAATTTTAGACCACGTTCATGCTCTTCTCATCGAACTTAAACCTCTTGGAGTGTCCTACTTTGCTTACCATGTAAATAATGGAAAACATATTTTTGCATTTTAGAGTTTCACATTTTAATATTGTTGATTTAATTTTATTTCTTTTTTAATAATAAAATATAAAAAAATTTAGACTGGTCAAAAGTGGTCAGAGCAAACAGTATGCCGATTGACTGAAGAAACAATGATTTATCCAGATGATTATTTCAACGTCAATGTAATTCATTCTTATGGATGGTTTTTGGGAGCTAGCATTTTAAAAATAGAGCCCATTAATATTAGGCCTTAGAAGGGTTTTAAACCTTGTTGGACTAAAAGTATAAAAAGCAAATTTTGTAGAATTTTACGCTCTCTGTTGGTCTTCATTTTAATTTTCTTTAACCTTATTTTTCGAAAAATTTTTAACTTTTCAAGGAAAGTCGAAAACTAAAAAGACCAAAAAATAGAGCATAAAATTCTAAATAAAAATGCTTTTTTTGATTTTAGCGTAACAAGGTCTAAAAATCCTTCTAAGTGCCTGATCGGCTCGCACCTTTTATACCCAATTCTTTTAATCTAAAATCTTGCTAATAAGATTTCACATAGATCACTGTTCGCAAGGATGATTATCTGATCGAGGAGAGCAAATGCAAAAAAGCAATGAATCTGTCACATCATTTACCCTATTGGGCCGTGAAATTCGTTAAAGTATGTAGCATTTGTATATTATATATCTTAATATATAGTCAATGTAACAGGCTATACTCTAATCAATACAACTACCGTAATCCTCTAATTTAACCCTCTGACATAATTTTTTCAACCCCCCCCCCTGAGAGGAAGCTTAGAGAAGCTAAATTATTCAACCCTCTTTAAAGGGTAGAAGATATAAAATAGGAAAAATTTTCTTGAAATTCCATAAAAACAAATTATTTCCTCTTATTTTACATATTATATAAAATTATCTGTAAGAACTTAAAAATACTAAATGTTATCTCGAAGTAGAGGGTGATAGGGCTTAAATTAAAGGGGTGGGGAGGGGGCTTTAATTTAGAAGAGGGCTTAAATTAGAAAAAAATACGATATATTGGGTTGTTGTAGATTTTATAAGGCACTTGATTTTTTGGTGCAGTTAGAATTGTTAAATTAGGGTTTTCAAAAAACATAGACGATATATCTAAACTGGAAGAGTATTCTTTATAGAGTACCAATTTGCTTTTTTCCGCGTTTTCCAATTTTTTGCGCGTTTTCCAATTTTTGTATTAATTAACCTAAATTAAAATGGAAATTTTCATGTATTTATTATGTTTTTAAGAATAAATATTTTGGAACTATAATTCTTCATCGCGTTGATTTTCAACTAATACCAATAATCGAATTTTTATAATTTATTTAGGTTGTTGGACCCTTTGAAACCAAAGGCGATATCACGGAGGTAATAAATTAAGTAATATAAATTAAGTATTTTTTTATCTGACTTTATCTTAAACATCTAAATACTCATTGTACATACATTTTCAAGTACACTAAACATGAAGGGATTTCTAGTTTGTTTTTTGAAATTTCCACATTTTTGGTATTAATATCGAAAAGTCGATAACCTACCAGATGTGATATAATAGATCCACTACCAGTTTAGATACTGAATTTAGTACTGGATGCAATAAGATCTCCAAACTCTTTGTACGTGTATACATAAAATGATCGTTGATCTTGTATCGATATATACTTATGGAACTCAAATTTTAAGCATCACAGCGAATACAAAAAAAACTTTAAAAAAA
Source organism: Rotylenchulus reniformis (assembly GCA_001026735.1). Lineage (NCBI taxonomy): Eukaryota > Metazoa > Nematoda > Chromadorea > Rhabditida > Hoplolaimidae > Rotylenchulus > Rotylenchulus reniformis. The sequence goes on along the minus strand of LDKF01000137.1, from coordinate 83,673 downwards.
TAAATATGAAAAAGTGACATACTTAAGTGGTACCCAAACCAGAATTCCAATTTGTTACAAAAAAGAAAATTGAGCAAAGAAAAAATCTTAAAAAATTTATCAAATCAGTATCAGAAAATTAAAAAATTTAAAAACTTCTAGAATCTGAATTTACTTACCCATATAGATCGAACCTCCCCGGCGGCCATGCCCAAAGCTTCCATGCAGTATCAAGTTGCAAAATGTTTACCCGGGCAGTGAAGTGGTGATCGAAGGCATCAGAACAGGGGAAAAAGTTGCGCTAAAATTGCTCCAAGGAGGGCCCGGAAGAGACGATGTTTGGCTGCAAAATTCTGGAGAAACGAGAGAGGGTGTTGATCGAGACAGAGGTAAAATTAGCATCCCGGAGGCGGATGATTTCACTAACAAAATCAATTGGAAAATTTAATTAAGATTTTGGCGCTTGTTGAAAAAGCCAATGGCCCTTTTTAAACGCCCTTTTTGGCCCTTTGAAAATGATTTAGCACCGTAGTAGGTATCTACAACAATTCGGCATCCCTATTCATTTCACTATAATCCGGTCATTTGCGCGCTTATAAGTCGATTTAGGTATACTTAATCTAGAGAAACAAGTTTTGTATCAGAATACACAGCAAAAAATTAGCTACAAAAGAGCCTAAGTCCCCCTAGAATGGACTATTATTTTGAAAAATATGACCCAAGTTTGCCATATTTTGGCCATAACTTTTTAAATCGATCAATTTAATGGACTTTAGCTCATTTTTTTAGCTAATTTTTTGCTCTCTTTTTTGACACCAAATTTCTTTCCTAGATTGGGTTAGAGGTTAGACCTAATTATGACAGGGCATCGGTTGAAAGGTAATTTATAAGAATCATCTGCTATTTTTTTTTAAAAAGTTCGATATATCCCCTAAAAACCTTATTATTCGGTATTTCGGGAAAATTTGAACTTTTTGTCCGAACTTCGAAAAAATAAAAATATCAGAACATTCTGCACATTGAAATTCTGCACATTGGCTTTTTATACTTTCGTCCTAACTACTCTTAAAAAGATTTTCGATAAGACCGGAACTGTGGTGGTTTTGTTAGCGCTCTAGCACCGTTCAACTCTAATATTCTATAGATTCAGATGTTAAAATTCATCATGACACTAATTTAAAATGTCATTGCATTTATTTATATTATTTATGTTTTCTTATAAATTTTATATAAAAATTCAGTTATCTACATGCCGTTTTCCATGGAAGGTCCTATAAAACCCTTTAACCCTTTTTCGAGTGATTACATCATGTTCGCTGATGACTATAAAGAAAAGGTAAAACTAATTTGTGAAACATAATTTTTTAACTTGGGATAATTCGAAGGTATTTCTAAAGGGTGCTAATTATAAATAAGCAAGAACATATTGCTTTATTTCGTGTTACTTTCCCTATGAACACTCTGAAAATTCCTCAAATGTATGTTTAGCCTTATTACTATTCATTATATGAAAAATAATTTATTTATTTTTGGTTCGCTCTTTCGACTGATCAATAAAGTAATATTTTTGGAATAAAATACATTTTATGGTTTATTTTTCTAGCGTGGCGAATTGAACCAGGACGAGGAAACGACAGCTACAAAGCCCTTCTACAAAGGCGAAAATTTCAAACTAGTTATAAAATTCACTGCTGAGCAATTTGAAGTGAATGTGAATGAGCAACCACTGAAAAGCTATAAAAATCCGGCACATCAATTGTTCCCAACATACTATCTTCAGGTTTATTAACATTTTGAACTCTCCAAATTATTACCTCCCCCCTCCAAAAAAAAAGGTAAGACCTGGGAAATTTCCTAAAAAAACGATTTCCCTAAAAATCCCGTTATGCTGAGTCATTACCTCACAACTGCCAAAAAGGGCCTCACTCATGCCATATTTGTATATTGAAAAATAGTTTTCCGCATATATTTGCCTATTATAATTTTGGCCTAGAAACTTTAAACCTATTGAAAATGTTGTTATGGTGTGAAAAAGCTTTGCCAGATGAAAAAAAAACAGCCAATTACTGTGCTAAAAAACCGCCTTTTGGATCAATCAAATCTAAAATGCCGAATGAAAAGGCAATATGTGAACAAATTTATTAGTCTAACTTTTATCCTTTTATTTTTTAGTTTTTTTGAAAATGTTTTAAAATTTTTCGAAATATCGAGTTTTTATTCGATTATCTATATATTACCCTTACCAAATATGGAAGGTTTCATTCTAGCTTTTGCTATATTCTAATTTTTGCTATATTCTAACTTAACAATATTAACCAATTTTATATTTTATGAAATATGCCGGTTCCGAGTTAGGATTGCGTTAAATGGTCTTTATTAGATCAGCGGTTTTAGTTGCATTATAATTTCTCTTTTTCGATTTTTTTTTTAAATTTAGCTGGACTACGGTTTGAAACTGACCAGTCAGCCGGAATTCATACCATCAAAGGTTGGCAATTTTTCTACTTTGCAATTTTATGAATTCAATTTTTTAGCAGCCCAAAACCAATTTCGCTATTGATCTGAAGCAGACTCTTAGTGTGGGAAGCGAAATAATTGTAAAGGGACGCATTTCAGCGAACTTGAAAAGGTTTACCGTTGCGCTAAACAAAGACACGGCGAAACAAGCAACCGCGGAAGACAAACATAGTGAGGATTGGGGATAAGATGTTAAGAAAAAAACTGTCAAATGCAAATTTGGCCTAAAGCTTTTTTAAAGCTTGCCACTTGCCAGGCTAAAAATATAAACGGCCAAAATACCGTATTCTCTTGGTGCTTAAAAAATAAGACCAAAATGCCTTTGTCTTATTTTTGGTGCTATGTCATTAGTTAAAAACCGCCATAATGGGCGTAAGTTAAAAACCGCCATAACTACCCAAAGTCATTAGTTAAAAAACCGTCACAATGGGCATTAGTTAAAAACCGCCATAACTACCTAAAGTCAGCACTTAAACTTAAAAAATGCCAAAATATTATTTGTATAAAAATGGAAATTACCATTTCGTCGTTTATTTAATTTTTGCTAGCTCATCTTTTAAATAAATAATAAAAATTCATAATTGATTTATAAGGTTTAATCTGATGACATACAATATTAAAAAGAAAATTATAAACAAATTAATTTTATATTTTAAAATATTTTTCATTTAGATTTTGGTTTTATATAATTTAATATATTAATATATTTTGTTTTATGTATTTATGCATTTTTTGGCGGTTTTTTAACTAATGACTTTGGGTAGTTATGGCAGTTTTTAACTAATGACCCAGCACCTTATTTTTTTAACCATCTCCGAAGAGGGGGCTTTGATTTCATTGCTTAATCCATCATTATCACAATAAACTAACTTCATTATTACATTTTATTTCCTAAAATAATTTTTTTAATAATTTGCAGTTATAGAATAAAAAGACTAATTTGATTAAAATTGAACATTCAATCTCATTAAGTTGCCTTAATTTTAGAGGGTGGGGGCCTTATCTTAAAAGGAAGCCTTATTTTTTCAAGCATCTCCGAAGGGGGACTTATTTTAGAGGGAAGTCTTATATTAGAAAGAATACGGTATGAAAAATTTATGCTCTGACTTTTGATTTTTTTTTGTTTTTCATCGCATTAGATAAAATTCGGCCTTAATATTAACGAAAACTAGCCCATCCTCTAATCGTTCACAAATTGACAGTTAATAAGAATTTTAATGTCGAAGAACAGACAAAAAAATTCTCCATCCCAATTTTTAATATACCTAAATGTTCCTGCTTAAAAAAGTAGCGATCAAGGGATTGATTCTAGGTAATTAAATTATTTTTTTGCTCTTTAATTGATTTTTTAAAAGATTTTCTAGCTGGTTTTGAAGTTTTTAAATCATTTCTAAACCATTTCTTTGAGCAACCAAAAACATGAAAAATTCCTTTTTAAGGAGCGCTGTTAGTGTTAGCATCCAGTTGGGTATAAAAAAAAACCTAAAACCAGATAATACCTTATTTTTGAGATTTTAGCAAAAATTAAATTCTCTGCTAATGAAATGGTTCTTAGTAGTATTGCAAGCCGAGTGGGATAATTCTAATTCTATAATAAATTTTCAAATACAATTTAATATTACCTATAACCCCCTTTAGAAGTTGGTGACACTGGACTCGCTGCGAATTTCAGATTCACCAAAAAAACATTAGTGACCAATTGTTACACTCGAGCGGTATGTGAGGATGCTGGGTTGTTTCTTAAAAAATCGGTGCTGGATTGTTAAAAAAAGGCCCAATATGGGCCATAAAAAGCCCAATGTGGCCAGTCTGGCCTAAAACTTTTTTGTTAGACTTGTTAGACAAAAAAGTATAAAAGACAAAATTGCTCTGAATTTTACGCTGATTCGAATGGTATATTTTGTGTTTCGAAATTCGGCCAAAAAGTTCGAAATTTCCCCGAAATATCGAAAAATAGGGTTTTAGTGGATATTTTGAACTTTTTAGCCAAATTTCGAGATTCGAATCAGCATAAAATTCTGAACAATTTTATCTTTTATACTTTTTGTCTAACAAGTCTAACAAAAAAGTTTTAGGCCAGACTGGCCACATTTAACCTTTTTTTAACGACCCAGCACCAAAAATGCCAAATGAGGCGTTAAAAAACTTTTAAATGGTGAAATTTTAGCCGAAAAAACTTCTTTTAAATAAAAGTAAAAGATGTGTAGAAAAATAAATCATCTATTTATTTTTTCGAAATTTGAACAAAAAATTCGACATATCCCTAAAAACCCTATTTTCGGTATTTCGGGATCATTCCGTATTTTTTGGTGGAGTTTCGAGGAACTAATTATCAGTAGATTTATACTTTCGGCCTAGAAAGTCTTTAAAAATTTTTAACCAAGACTTTGCATTTGGAACTTTTTTAAAGCCCTAGCACCACCCATAATGCTCGTTTCTTAAATTTCGCTCAAAACCAAAATTGTGCTTTTATTGTTTTATTTTAAAAAATTTTTCTGCTGTTCGGGTCTAATTCCTGGCAGCATCAAGTGATCTGACCACAATAAAATACGAAAATATTAAAAAATAATAATAATATTTCACATATTTTTCCAGTTCGAAAAAACCAAGGATGTGTTTCCCAGTGAGAGGGACAACCAAAACTTGTTTGAGGCAGGAGAAGAGTTTGAGTTGCGGATCAAGGTTGAGGAGGACCATTACCGGCTGGAGACGGGCAATGGTGATTATTTGGGCCAGTACAAACACTACCACAAAACAGAGGCAAACAAGCGGTTGCCGCCGGACGTGATCAACCACATCTGGGTAGGGTTTGTTGGTGTGGCGTGCCGACTTTTGCAGACCCGACATTTGCAGATATTTCGTCATTTGCTGATCATAACTTTGTTTAAACAAAACCTATAGAAATGATTTTGGTCTTTGAAAATAGAGCAAAAATTTACCTATAGAAAGAGCCTAAGCCCATTCAAATTGGTCCATTATGAAAAAAGTTATGGCCAAATACTGTGAATTTGGCCAAAATTATTAATCTGGTAATAACTTTTTGCACACTGGTCATATTCAAATGAGCCTAGGCTTATTTTGTAGCTAATTTTTTGCTATTTTTTTGATACCAAATTCTTTTTCTAGGTTTCGATTAAGCCGACTTATAGCGTGATCTGCAAATGTGGGGTCTGCAAAAGTCGTACCACAGTTGGTGTCACGAGGATGCTAAGCCACTTGGGCCAAGTTGGCCAAAACTTTTTTAAAGCATGCCAGACCAAAATTATAAAAAGCAGAATTATGCAGAATGTTGTGCTCTATTTTCTGGTATCTTAGCTTTCCGAAATTCGGCCAAAAAGTTCGAAATTTTCGTAAAACTCTATTTATCGATATTTTAGCAGAAATTTTGAACTTTTGACCGAATTTCGAAAAACATAGAAATTATTGCAACAGTAGCTTTATACTTTTGAGAATGCAGTAAGCTACAAAAAATTTGCTTAGCGTGATTTATTTCGACCCTTTTCAAGGAAACGACATAGCTTCTTAAAAATCAAACTTCTAGTAGCAAATTTCGTATAAATTTTATGCTCTATCTTCTGGTATTTTTAGCTTTTTTTCGAATACTTCGAAAATTTTTAAAACGCATTTTCACCAAATTTCGAACTTTTTATTCGAATTCGAGTAATAAAAATACCAGCAGCAAATAGAGCACATTCGGTCTATCATAAAAAAGTTTTTGGCCATATTGGCCCAAGTGACAGTTTTTTCAAGGCCCCCAGTACCTGCGCAAATACGTATAATTTAAAAAAAATTATAACCCATATAATTTTTTTCATTTCACTATAGTTCGGCGGCCAAGTGGATATTCATGAGGTCCAGGTGAAGCATGCGTCGCACAGAGATGTGCTGAAGCTGTCCTCTCCTCTGATGATCGGGGATGCCATTAGCATTGTGGGGAAGTTGAAGACCGACTTTGGGACAGCAAGACATAAAGCGCAAATCACGCTGTCCATGAACGATCCCACACTGAATGCCAAGAAAATTGTGGACGGAGCGTGTATGTTTTTATTTAGAGAAACTACAAGATCAAAGATCTCCTAATAAGCTACGGACAATATCTTGTTGCAAGGTTACATTGCGCAGGAGCTCATCCGTTATTTCTTGCAAAAATTATTTTCTTTAAACTTGTTTCTTATAAAAGAATATGGAAAAAAAATTTATGGCATTTTTCAAAAATCTGCTTTTGGGTTTTTTATATAAAATTAAAGTAAAAAATTTAGAGCAAGGAAGGTTATGAGTGCTGTATGGTTTTTGATTTTTTATTCTTTGGTCCCAATATTTAAAAAAAATTGTATTATAAAATCCAAAAAAAACATCCAGCCCTCACCTGAACAATGCGGTTTGCCTAGCCCTCCCTCCCAACGATAGTGATTGAAAGCCGAATTATTATTCGTACGTATATTTAAATTTTTTTTAGGCAAGTGAACCTTTTTTAATAAAAAATAAATTTGTAAGAAATTACTTTTGTAAAAAATAATTTTGTAGGAAATAAAGTTAGCCCGTGCAGGATTTATCTTGAAAACATTTGTTTATTTTTAAAGATCATGTTTTCATAGGGCCAAATTTTTAGAGAAGTACCAAACATTAAAATAGTAAAAAAAAAATCAAAAACCTATATATACTTGGCACTTAATTAGTGCTTTGGCCCAATAAGCTCTTGTTGGTTTTTAGGATCTAAACATTGGTAAATAAGATGCATCCTTTATCGAAATAATTATGACTCAAGATGAGTGTTAAGAATTTAAATTATTTTTTACACTATAAGAATTGCTAAAAGAAATTAACTTCCAAATAGAATTTCTTTATGGAATACATATTCTTTATTTTAGTGTACAAAAAACCTATCTGCACTTTATTTTAGTTCATATCCATGCATTGGTGTTCAAATTTGTCTCCAAACAACTGGTGGAAGTGTCTGCTTTTTATGTATGAATAAATCATATTTGTTAATTCCTTAATTTTTATTCGATACGGTGCTATGTCATTTCTTAAAAATCGGCCAAAACGGGCGTTTCTTAAAAATCGGCCAAATGCCTTTTCTTAAAGAGGAAAAAGGTTAGGTATATAATCTTTGAAGACTTAAAAATCCAACTAAGAAAAATGATATTATAATTAAGTTAGTTCTTTAATTTTATTCATACAAACAAAAAATTAGATTATTATTATTAATAGGACTAAAAGTTATAGGGATTAAAAAATAATGAAATATAGACAAAAACTCGCCACAAAAAATACTAAAATTTTCAGCCAAATATGCTAGAAATCGGAAATTTTTTTCTTAAGAAAATGAATTATTCAAAATAATTAGATAAAGTTGAGTAAAAAATATTGAATAATCGATTTATTAAAAATTATGAAGAATATTTTGCAAAAATACAAATGTTGCAAAACTTGCTTTTAATTTTTTTCAAATTTTGCACTAAAATTTTTTTAAGAAAATCCCTTTTTATATTTGCAAAATTTAGAAAAACTAAAAAGGTCACAAGAAAGCACAACTTCGCTTTTATAATTTTGGCCCAAAAAGCTACAAAAAGTTTTTTTGGTAGATTATCGATTTTTTAATGTCTTAACACTAAATTGTTGTTATAATTAATAATTTGATTTTATTATAAAATAATTTTTTGGAAAAATAGTTGAATTCAAGGTTTTTAAAAATTGATTAATTAGTTTAAAGATTTTGGCCGATTTTTAAGAAACGACTCACCACGTTCGATACAACCTGCCCAATCTCGACGCGATTTATGCAACTTAATTAGTTTTTATAATAAAAAATACACTGTATTTCCTCTATTATAAATCCATCTCCTCCTCCCCTATAAATGAATCCCGGAATTTTGATGATAGAAATTCAAAGTGAAATTTTTGATTTGACAGAGAAAAAATCTAATGAGTTATGAATTCTGAAATATAAAAAAATTTTGGACCTAGGGAAATCTGATGCGCTAATTTTTAAATAGTTTTTTGTTTTTATTCAATTGTTAATAAAAATTGTTAGAGGAAATACAGTCTTTAAACTCTCAGCTAATGACATTGCCAATTTCACATGGATTGGGCTGATGATTGAAAAACGATTTTTTGGATTTTTTAATAGAAAATTTAGATTTTTGACAATTATTTAACTAACTTTTACTGTGTATGAAGGACGCTGACAGACAGTCCTAGATGGAGGATGTCGTATAAATGTTGAAAAAATTAGGCCACTTTCTTCAGAAATTTTTCATTCATTTTTATTTTTTTCAATTTTTACTTTGGACTCTCAACATATTTCTATTGGACCATTATCATTTCTAGAGCTCAAAGTTTAAAAAAAACCAGTACCAAGACTACAGTACCAATAGTCAAAGAGTACCAGAACTACGTAGAAACATATGGAGTTCGGTACTGTTCTAATAGGAAAAAAACTACAGTATACATTAGTATGTAAAACTACTGTACTGTTTGAACTCTAACATTTTTCTTTCTATCAGGGCGGCAGCCCTTGGATGGGAACCCAAACCGCTGAAGGCAAATATGAATTGACGAAATTGCATTTGGAGGTCGACGAGCCCATCAAAGTGAAGGTGATTTAATGCCTTTTTTATTGCATAATATTTTTGCTTAAAAATTTCGGAAAGAAATTTTTTAATTTTCGATTTTTAAGAGGCTTTGAACCGGAATTTTTTGGTTCAGATTTTTCGGTCCCTACTCCATAAACTTTCAAAAAATGTAAAAACCGATCAAATCTAAATTATTTTTGCAGCTTGTTTGGCCAAAACTATAAAAGGCAATCTCTATGCTGAATTTATGCTCTATTTTTTAATTTTTTGTGTTTTCAAAATTTCTTTAAAAATTAAAAAAATCGAAAATTATGTTTTAAAATTTTCAAAGAATTCGAAAAAGGGCAATTTTTAATGATTGACTTTTTTGATAATTCCTCTTTTAAACATCCCTCCTCTAGGTTCAACTGCTATTTTCATTATTTATTATTCACATTAAAAAATAAATTGCAACAGCGAGTCAGACTTTAGCATAATAAAGTCCGTATTTTTCTCTGTTATTAATTTTATGATTTTCTCAATTTTCTTCCATAGATCTACGTCAGCGAATTGAACTATGAAATCAGCATTTTTGAAGGCGGTGATGGGGGAGAACGATTCGTTTTCGGTGACAATTTGGACAGAGCACTCTTTGAGCACCGATTGCCTTATTGGGCGGTGCAATCCATCAAGGTATAGTATTTATTATTTACTCGTGGCCATAGTTTTCATAGGGGGCATTATTAGAACCACATGGGGCCTTATTTTTCAATCCCTCTGCATAATGGAGGTCTAATTAAAGGTAGAATCCTATTGCAGGATGGGGATTTACTTTTTCAATCCCTCTGCATAATGGAGGTCTAATTAAAGGTAGAATCCTATTGCAGGATGGGGATTTATTTTTCAACTCATGTAGAGAGAGCGGGGCCCTATTTTTCAGCCCCATTTTTGAATAATGGAGTGGGCGATAAATATTTTCGTGGAGATACATAATCAGAATGGAGAGAAATTCTGTATAATAATCAATCATCACAATTTATTTTCGACTAATATCTACTACAAAATTACTCATTATAGATAAAAAAATTTCTATTTTTGATATGTATTTAAAAACATTTACAGGTGATTGGTATATTTAATTAAAAAAATTTTGCAGGTGACTGGTCCCTTCGAGCTCACCGAAGACATTAAACTGGAGCATGCATAAAAATGTGGCGACTGAAATTTGATTTATTTTTTGATTTCCAATTTTTCCATTCCCATTATACCAATGACCTTATAAAGATGCATAATCCCTTAAAACATTTGGCATTTCTATGAACATTTTTATCCTATTTGCACCATATTTATTATCTGTATTATTGATACTTTGGCGAAAAATAAACGGTAATCACCTCATAAAAATTCTGAAAATTTAAAATTTACTCAAAATGTCGTTTTATCATATTTTTATAAGTAAACCCTTATTAAGAACAGCTGAAATCGACCGATTTTTTTTATTCAAAAAGAATGTACCTAGAAACTGGGAAAATATGGTACTATAAATACATTATAGAATTTATTTAAAATAAATAATATTTTTTTTTTACATTTTTTCACATTTTTATTTTCGGGAACCCAGCATCGATTCCACTCTCTAGCATTCTCTTTCTATAGTAGCGTATTTCCTGCATTAAGTCCCCTGCAATTAGTCCCCTTCCTGTAATAGAACCTCCCCCCTCTGTGAAGAGGTTTGAAAAATAAGACCCCCGGTGGGTCTAATAGGAATACAGTAGATATTATTTAACCCTAACTTTAGCCTGGGTTCATTTTCCAGTTATTTTCGCTTTATTTATTGACATCAAAATAATTTTTTAAGGTTTGGTTTGAACAGAAACAGAGTAATAACGAGAGTCGCAAATATCGTATAACAAATTATCTGTACTTGAAGAGTTTGCATCCGTTTTTTCGAATTTTGACTAAAAAACTTTCTTAGTACTTGATATGAATGAAATCTAGCATAAATTTAGCGTATTTCAACCATTTTGGACCAAGCTTCGAAAAGTTTTATTAGTTGTTATAACATATTCAGTACCAGAATGGATCCATTTTATGCGGTACTCTAGTGGATCCACTATACCTCATACCCATTATGGATCAATTATCCAGTGTGAATACTGGATTTACTGTATCATTCTTCGAATTTTTGTATAAATTATTCAGCTTCGAAAAATTATACCATCTTGCGCAGCCCCTTAAAATTCCCAAGAAGTTAGAAAAAATCGACCCTCATAGCGGATGCAAACTCATCAATTATTTATATATATAACATAGAAAAAATAAATAAAAATACAAATAAAAAATTATTTTATGCATTTTGTTCACTCTGTTCTTGTTGTTGTAGAGTTTCATCAATTGGGCGACTGCTCGCCCCTGACACCCATCCATTGTTCATGGGTTGGACTCGAGGTCGTTGATTCATCTGCAGAGGCACCACTCTAGATATCAGGCCAATACTTGCCAGAATGGCATTCATTGCTTTTCGATAAGATTGGCTGCAAGGGGATGGGAAGGAGATGATGGATCAGAGGATGATCAGAACTCCAAATCAAGGAACAGAACAAAGATGCTTAGAAGGACGTTAAAAACCCAATATGGCCAGATTGGTCGAAAACTTTTTTTGAAACTTGATAGGCCAAAAGTATGCAAAGCCATTACGCAAAATGTTGTGCTTTATCTGCTGGTATTTAAATTTTTCAAAAAACCAAAAAGTGTTTTTCGCGAAAATTCCGGACTTTTTGGCCGAATTTCGAAAAATTAAAAATACCAGCAGCAGATTGAGCACAAAATTTTATACATTTACCTATCAAGTTTCGAAGAAAGTTTTTGGCCAAACTGGCCAGCTTGGGCCTTTTTTAACGACCCAACATCAGAAAGTCATAATCGAAGGGTGCTATATCATTAAAAAATAGTATCAAAAGTGAGGGCGTTACAAAAAATGGTATCAAAATAAAATGTTTTAAAAAAATCACAAAAATGAGCAATTTACTGTAAATATTTTATAAATAAAAGGCGAAAAATGATAAAATAGTTATCTCTATTTTGACTGTATTTTGGCCCTAACTTCTTAATGGCCCAATTCGGAAGCATTTGTAGCTATTTTAATGCTCTATCTTTTCACACCAAACTCGTTTTTCTAGGTTTGCTTTGAACAAAGTTACAAGGCGATACCCGGCGATACCCAGTCCGGAAATAAGTTAATAAATATTTTCAATAAGTGGATAAAAAAATATTTGTTTATACTGTGTATATAGGGAAAAATAGAAAATTCATCCAATTTTAAAGTGTTCATTTTGCCAAAATTGCAATAAATATTCAAAATTTCCAGCATGGTAAAAAACCCGGGAAAACCAGCGGAGGAACCCCGGCTTTCGGACCCCCGGTTAACGGTTCCGGTTTTTGGGCCAAAAAACCTGGTTAACGGTTCCGGTTAACCGGAACCGGGTGTGAACTACCCTACTTGATAATACATAGAGTATGTAAAGAAATTAAAAAAATGATTTTTTTACCTGAAATAATAAAAAATTGACGCATTGGCCGAGATGCTCAGCAGGGACATGGTGCCATAGGAGGTGGTCAGGTAATTGGCCTGCACCGGATCCATGCCGACCATTTTGATCAGGTCGCCAATGAACAGGGCGGGAAACCATCCGAACAGTTCCAGGCCGACAATTACCAACAGGGATTTGAACACATTTTGCGAGAAATTTTGGGGCCCTTAAAGGTGGACAACATTGAGTTTATTTTTCAGATTTACTGTAATTTCCTGTATTAAGTCCCCTCCCTGTAATAGACCCCCCCTGAAGAGGGGTTGAAAAATAAATTCTCTACCTGGTGGTCCTATTCTTCTTCAGCTTTTCCTCTTAAGATGAAGAAAAAAAGGAATTTAGAGGAGACAATGTTGCATGTATGATCATTTTTTTAAAGAAACTGGTAAATTTTTTGCGTTTTATGAAGAAATTAAATCTATGAAACATTTATGATTATGTATCACCATAAAAACATTTACGTTCAAACATGGGGTCGAAAAGTAGTGCCCTCTCTTCACGGCTTAGGTTGAAAAATAAATCCTACCCTTCCAATTAGTCCCTCCCTGTAATAGACCCCCCTCTGCTGCAGAGACTGAAAAATAATCAATTTTCATGTTGGTATGATACAAGTCCTCAAGTCGAGGAATACCGGCTTTTTTTACTAAAATTTTTTTTATTGGAACTTCTAGTTTGGATAAGAAAATTTCTACATGATTTTAAGATGAAATATTTTCATGACCACTCACTTTGTTTGTCCTTGGCCTTCAGGATGGCCCAGATCAGCACATAGATCACCACAACCAGCCCGTGCAAGACGAATGTGCGGGTATGGGAAATGGCGTAAAATTGGCTGCCAAAAGCGTTTGTGATGTCGGTGCCCCAGCACATCACCATCCTATAGAAAAAAGGGGGTCGGAAGAGAAAAATTTGCATTTTAGGCCAAAAATTCAAATATCATAAAAACTCTATTAGGAGCCCATGGGGTCTTATTTTTCATACTCTCTGGAGAGGTGGCGGGGTCTATTAGAGGTTTCCATTAGAGTTTGTTCAGAGGAGGCGGGTCTATTGGAGGGTTGGCTCCTAATTGGAGGTGGGGAGTTAATAGAGGTAATACGGTATTCGGAGCCCAATTTCGATGGGTGCCAAATTGTTGCATGTCTTACTGTAGCAGTCACCATGTGTTTGTCAAACGGGACCCCCCCCCCCCTTTCTGTTGTGATCCTAGCCATAATTCATGAAAATTTAGTATATTCTATACTAGAAAAAAATTGACTCTCACCTGCTATCGCTAGCATGAGCCAGATAGTTCAACCAGATCAGATACAATGCGCTGGCCGTGGAGCTCGCTAAGATGAATAGGTGTACAATTTTGAATTTTGCCTCTTTGATCCTAAAAGTAACGAAATTTGGTACCTACCGTATTTCCTGTATTAGACCCCCCGGGGGATTTATTTTTCAACCCCCCTCCAGAGGGGGGTCTATTGCAGGGGGGGATTTGTATTTCAACCTCAGTTTTGAAGAGGGGGGTACTATTTTTCGACTCCATTTTTTGAGGGAGAAAATTTTTGAGGGAGAAAATTAGCAAATAATCACTCATATCCCACTCGTATCTGCTGTGGCCTGGAGGATAGTGATGCAGAGTGCAGCCTCCATCTTTTGGTTCGAGTCCCGTTGAGAAAAATTAGATTTTTCTTAACTATTTTTATCAGACAAAAACTAAAAAAATTTTTTTATTCATTTGCGAATCAAAAATTTTTTTATATTCAAAATTATGATGTATGGAAAATATTATGCTGGACAGCTAAAATTAAGATTACTAAAATACATCCCCAAAGATAGGGTCCCGGACCAAAATACACCCCTAAAGATGAGATCCCGGACCAAAATACACCCCTAAAGATGAGGTCCCGGACCAAAATACACCCCTAAAGATGAGGTCCCGGACTAAAATACACCCCTAAAGATGAGGTCCCGGACCAAAATACACCCCTAAAAACGGGATTCTAAAAAAGAAATAGACCTAAAATTTTACCAAGATGGGAAATGCTCGCATTTTCGATGAAAGAAACTACGATAGCGATTATTACATTAAATTTTGAAAATTTTTCTTTTTCCTTATATAAAAAATCAAATTTTTGGTTAGTACCCCCGGGGGTCCTAATGCAGGGGGGGATTTATTTTTCGACCCACCTCCAGAGGGGGGGTCTATTGCAGGGGGGGGACTAATTGCAGGGGGGGGACTTAATACAGGAAATACGGTATGCAGTTTTTATGGTGCTCTTACAATTCGACAGTGAAGGAAAATGCAGGAAAAATTTTATTTTGTGCTAAATAGAATTATTTGTCCTGAAATTTTTTTTGTTAGACTTGTTAAGCAAAAAGTGACAAGGGCAATGCTGTTCAGAATTTTATGCTGTTTCGAATGGCTAAAAAAATTTTTCGAAATTCCCTGAATAAATTTGACTTTTATCGAAAAACACGAATTTTTAAAATTTCGATAAACTAACTTTTTTGGGAAATTCGAAAAACGAAAAAGACCATTCGAATCAATATAAAATATTGAAAAACTTTGCCATTTATACTTTTTGTCTAACAAGTCTGACAAAAAATTTTAGGGACAAATAATTCTATTTTGGCACTTTTAGCCGAAACGACTCAGTATGGATCTGCTCCCCACCCGTACACTGTTCCAACTTATTTCGCCCCATCTGATCCAATCGGTCCCAGAACCCAAATTGTGATCACCCAAAAATCACCTGTTCATTGTGGGCGTTCCCCGTCCAAAAACTCTCTGTTCCTTTTCTCTCTTCCACCCCCTCTTTCCCTTGGCCGAGATCCCTCCAAGTCAGTCTGGAGTCGGGAGCGGACGGAAGGAAGATCTTGATCGAGAGTTCCCGGGCCACGGGAGCCGGGGTTATTGTGACCCTTCCCAGGAATTGTGTCCCCGATAATTGTTCGTAATAAAGTTCTTATGAAAATTCGGACATCGGAGGGGTACGAGAAGGCAGACTTGGGACACTCGGGAAGAAGAGCCAAGGGTGCAGGGATCATGGAGGTCCCGCCACGTGGCCCGCGTGAACAGTGGAAGGTCAGTTTATTTTTGCAGTGAATGAGGTGAATATATATTATTAGGAATGTTTAGATGAATAATTTTGTGAATGTATTAACTAAATTAATAGTTATGTGTGGAATTTGTTCCAAAATCGATGGCGGTGACCGGAAAGAAGCGGCGATCACCTCTGAAAGGACAACACTTATTTTATCCAAATTTTGTGTGTTTAGTAATTTATACAGTCAGATATGAGTGATTTTTTTAAATTAAAACTAACCAAACGGAGAACGGATCGACAGAGCTAGTTGGCCCATCGCGAGTGGCACTTCCGGCCCCAACTGCCGAAGAAGGGCCACCAGTCTGCGGTGAATAATTTTTGTTGGGATTTTGAATACACCTACGGGAGCATGCAGCGGGACAGTTTGGAAAACAGAATGGCGCTGTGCAGAGGGCACCAGACCGCCATAAACAGGACCGCGGAAAGGCGTTGTCGGCAGGGTAGGCGAACCCATGCCGGATCGTGCGAGAGGAGCCATGTCTCGAGTCTCTTGAGTCGAATGACCACGGTAACGCTGGGCCAAACGGCGAAAGGTTGAGCCACGGGCGTGAGTTGCGCCCCCGCGACGGATGGACTGACGGCGAGACAGAGTGCAGCGGCAATTACGGTAGGCCCAAATGGTGATCAGCGTCAGCAGACAGCCGAGTGCCAACGCTCCAGCGAAGAAGAATGAAGACAGGAAGATGAACATGTCGTCGGGAACGGAAATGCGAGGCGGAAGATGATTTGGATTGACGCCGGCGGGCCAGCACATGTCTGGATCGGTGTAGTGCAGCGGAGTCCAGCAAACATTCGGGGGAACGCAAACACGTCCGGAACAGTTCTGAGAGCCCCCAATTTTGACCTCCCAAAGTGGTTCGATGTCGGGATTTACAGCAATTTTGGACATTTTTTTGTTAAAAAGCTATAAAATATAATTTATTTACAGGAAATGAAAGGATGGAAAAAGATGGTGAAATGTGGAAAATGATCAAATTTTACAAAAATGATCACCCCAGCCCCATACACAAAAGGAGGCCATCACAGCGACGATTGGCGGGGGCGGAGAAGATGAACATCTGGACAAAAGAAGAGATGTTTTCATCACACTTCCCTTTTCCTAGAAAAGACGATCGGCTGAAAGATAAAGGTTGCCCGAAAGACGATCAGGCATCTTGTTCCATGGCGCCGGAACAACTGTCGGGGGTCGTCTGGTGCTCTGAAAATGCGAAAACGTAAAAAGAGGAAAAACGGCTGCAAAGGAAACGGAAAATTGGAAGAGAAAGGATGTAATTAATTATGTTCCTTTTTTCAGATTAAACCCGTGGCCACGGAAATCGAGCATGAGCATTTGTTCAGTTACCTAGGGCTAACATTTTTCAGTCCAATCACCAGAAAAATAAATCTCTATGGGAAAGGAAGCCAAATTAAAATTTTCGACTTTTTAGAATTGCCACAATCGCTCTACCACAATCGCTCTACATCCGCAAACTTATCTAATCACAAGGCAGCTGGAGATCATCTGGACATCGCACCACCAGTGACCAAGGCTCCAACGCAATTGTTGCAATCGGGCCCGCACTCGTCCGTCGCTCTGTCCATCATCCCAGGGTCCCGCAGTTCGGCCAGCCGGTGTTGCACAGGACCAGTTGGTACCGGTGAACTGAAAATTTAAATCAAAAATTCAAAAAAATCTAACAAAAATTTCTGAACAAAACCGATCTAACCCCGATTATTTGGATAAAAAATACAGTAGGAACAGGAAACAGAGTGCAGCGGAAAGAGCAGAAAGACAGAAGAGAAGAGAACTGAGAAAGATGGATGAAGATTCAGATCAGAATGAAGAACAACAACGACAACAAAACCCCTTCGCCTTTCTGACACCGAGCAAGCTGGCAAAAGTGCAAGAAGAAATCCCGATCTTGAAGGGCCGAATTCAAGAGCTGGAAAGTCGTCTTGCGAAGAAACCGGCGACCAATCTCCCCTCGGGCATTCCTGCGCCAAAATACGACGGACGAAGCGACTTTTTCCAATTTCTGAAGGACTTCAACATTTTTGCTACGGCTTCAAGCTGGAGTCCGGCGGATTGCGTGAGAATGCTGCCCCTTTTTCTGGAGAAAGAAGCGAAGGAAGTGTTCCTCAACATCCCCATGGAGAAGAAACGGACTTGGCGCGATCTGACTGATGAGATGGCCGAACAGACGAAGAAATTTGACCCTCAGATGACGGCTAGAAGGATGTTGGCCAAAGCCAAAATGGAGATGAAGGAGTCAGTGACCGAATTCGCCAATAAAATTCGCGAACTCGTTGAACAGGCTAGCCCCGACCCACTCTATTCGAAGGACGCAAGAGAAGCGGAAGCCATCCATTACTTCCAAAATGGACTTCCAACAACAGTCAAGAGGAAGATGTTTTTTGCAGAGAAACCAAAAACGCTATGGGAGGCGATCATGATGGCGAAGAAAGTAATGCAGATCAAAGAAGAACTAGAGAATGAAGAGAGTGAGAAGGTGGCTTTGGTGGAACTTTCTGAGCTGAAGGAGCAAGTCAACGCGATCCAAATGCAAATGACGGATCACCAAGCAACCAGAGGCGGATTTCATGATGGAAATTTTGGTCAGAGAGGAGGAAATCAGTGGAGAGGAAGTGATTGGAGAGGAGGAAATCAGTGGAGAGGAAGTGATCGGACAGGAGGAATGAATTGGCAAGGATCAGGAAGAGGTTCATCATGGCGAGGAGAGCAATGGGGATTTGGAACGCAGCGAGGAAGAGGAAGAAGAGGAAGTGTTGGCTATCAACAGCGGAACTATTGGCCAGAAGGAAACCCGAACTACATTCCGCTGGGACAACAAAGTGGAGGGTACGGTTTTGAGCAAGGAGGATGGAATGAGAGAGGGCGATTCCCGAGAGGAAATTTTGGCCAAAGCGGTGGCCAAAGAGGAAGAGAGGGCCCAGACCGAAGATATGGGGTAAATGCTGTAAGAAGCGATGAGGAAGAAGGGCCGAGCACCTCAAGAAGATCACCAACCCCTGTCCTACAGTTTCTGACGATTTGCACCATCATTTTGGCTTGCCTGAGTCCAACTACAGCCCAATACCAGTTGTGCACCGAAAAAACACCTATGACAACAATCCAATTGCCAAACATCACAAAGTGCATCATCCCACCGAAACAGAAGGCTGCCGAACATGAAGTCATTCTTTATCTACCAGTGCGCATCCCCAAGCAATTCCCAGTCTACAATTGCTACCAGAAACTAGTGGAAATTTGCACAGAAACAACAGCTTTGTTTTGGAAAGATGTGAAGAGCCGAAAACCAACGACTAGAGGAGTTTCTCCGGAAGAGTGCAAGAAATTTAAGGAGCGAATGAATGGAAGTATGAAGCGTTTGGAGGAAGAAGTTTGGGGGACCTACAATCCAGAGAAGACTGAATACGCATGGTCAGGTGAAAAATGCGCAACAACTACAAACGACTACATTGAGGAAGGAAAAGGCGGAATTTTGGATTTCTCACTGGTGACATCATTCGGATACAGGCTGAACCCATACAAAGAAGCTGAACAGATGGAAAGAAGGACGATTTTGTGGGAAGTGGTCGGAGAAGAGTTTTGGGCAACACATTCGGAAGCAGGGCAATACATGGCCGAAATTACGGATGATGCAATCGTGGTAGAGTCGGAACAGAGTGTCTTCTACTTTGAGAAGGAAGAAGGAGGAAGAGAGGGGATAATTGGAGTCCCTGAAGAAGCGTACAAGATGTCTAATGACGTGTTCATCGTGATTAAGACTCTAGGAAGAAGGACAAGAAGAGAATTCATTAAAAATGAAGCGAAGAGGAAAGAAAGACCAGCCAAAAAGCAAACAGACACCAAGGCATCGACTACGCTGGCCTCAACAACAACAACACCGCGTCCAACAAAGCAAAGGGGGATAAGAAAACAGACACCTACAGTCATAACAACGCTCACTTCCATCACAAGCACAACCAAAATTCCAACTACAACAGTTATACCGGAAGAAAAGCCTAAAGCAACCATCAAAATACCGATTTTTACGACAGTCACATCGCCAATTTCAGAAGTTTTGCATGAATTGAAACAAGCAGCACAGATTTTGCACAAGACAGGAAATTTGGACGCCCATCTACCCGCAACTTCGACAACGGCAAAAACTATGTTACATACAACCAAAATGACAGTGACAACAAAGTTCCCTTTCAGTTCAACGCCTAAACCAGCATTACCCAGCAAAAGCACAACTCCAAAAGCCACAACTACAACGCCAAAAACCACAACTACACAAACATCGATTATTTCGCCAACGCCTATGACTAAAATGACTACAACTCCCAAAGTCACAACTACAACAACGCTAAAAATCACATCTACACCACTTATCACACAAAAGTCGACAATTTCGCCAAACACAATCACTACAACAAAAATCACAACAACAACGAAACCAAGACATAAAACTACAACTATAACGCCGAATCCTGCATTTAAACTGCCTACAACCACTTCACATTTACAGACAACTCTACAAAACAATATCCATGAAAGGGAAGAAAGCGAAGATGAAGATTGGGATCCTGAGAGAGACACCGAGGATCCTGAATGGGACGAAAGTCAAGAGTACGAAGAATTGACTACTGAAGAAAAGGAAGGACCAATCAATGATAATGAGCGGAGGAAAAGAACAACCCCGGTGACAACACAAGACGCGGGCTGGCTAGAGAAAGTAAGGAAGAGCAAGATGAGGAGTCAATTGGGCCAAGAGAACAAAAACATGAACACCAGAATAAACTACGCTCTCTATCGCCTGAATGAAGAAAGAAAGAAGGAGTACGACCATATTTATCTTCAAGCCTGCGAAAACACCAATTTTCAGCTCCAATTGGCCAAAGCCATCCTTCAAATCAACCCTACAGAGGGAATAAGAAGAATTTTCAACAGAGATGATCTGGTTGGCCGCTGGACAGGGAGCGAGTTGGAAGTCGGCTTTTGCGCACCGATAACTCCTGAGATGATATTTTGGGACAAGAAAGTGGGCGAAGACTGCTATGNTACAAAACAATATCCATGAAAGGGAAGAAAGCGAAGATGAAGATTGGGATCCTGAGAGAGACACCGAGGATCCTGAATGGGACGAAAGTCAAGAGTACGAAGAATTGACTACTGAAGAAAAGGAAGGACCAATCAATGATAATGAGCGGAGGAAAAGAACAACCCCGGTGACAACACAAGACGCGGGCTGGCTAGAGAAAGTAAGGAAGAGCAAGATGAGGAGTCAATTGGGCCAAGAGAACAAAAACATGAACACCAGAATAAACTACGCTCTCTATCGCCTGAATGAAGAAAGAAAGAAGGAGTACGACCATATTTATCTTCAAGCCTGCGAAAACACCAATTTTCAGCTCCAATTGGCCAAAGCCATCCTTCAAATCAACCCTACAGAGGGAATAAGAAGAATTTTCAACAGAGATGATCTGGTTGGCCGCTGGACAGGGAGCGAGTTGGAAGTCGGCTTTTGCGCACCGATAACTCCTGAGATGATATTTTGGGACAAGAAAGTGGGCGAAGACTGCTATGAAGGGACACCAATTTTGGCGGAAAATACAACATTCTTCATAAAGCCAGGGAGTCGCGAGGTGACTGTTTTGGGCAAGAAGATGGACTGTGAAAAGATGACCGAAGCGGAGGACATGAAGAACGACACACAAAAGGAAATGCTGAGGAAATTGAGCGAAAAATTGGTGGACATGAAGCCCAAGTACAGAAATGTACAAAATCCGCTGATACTGAAAGCAGGAGCGATCTTTCAGTCCGACAACGCGCGAATCGAAGAAGCATAGATGGAATATCGCGCTAAGATGAACAACTTACCTACATCGGTTCTACGGACAATTCAAAAGCCAAACATAACGGAAGTGATCGCATGGGCAAGAGAAGAAGCCAACGAAACTCTGGGCGCAGTTTTTGGCCATGCAGAGGATTTTTGGAGCAATTTGAAGAAAATTCCAGAAAAAGCGAAAGAGATCGCCAATTTTCTGAAGGGACTGATCTGGATCATCATCACCATCGCCATTCTGGCCGGGCTGGCCATCATCACCTACTTGCTCTTCAAATATCGAATGCTACTCATCGCCGGGTATCGCGCGGGCAATTTTTCCGCACAATTGATTGGAAGAATCTTCGGAAGAAGGGCCCCACGTATTCGAGTGGCAGCAGTCCCAAGTGCTCCAAAGGAAGATCCATTGGATGAAGTGGCCTACGTTATGGACTATCTACCACCGAGAAGAGTTTGCGCCATCGCCAACGACCCGAGAAAGCTACCATCGATCAAACTACGAATCAACGGAATCCCAATGAATGCACTCGTCGATTCCTGCGCCAGCATAAGCTACTGTCGGGAATCAGCGGCAAAAAGGGCACATCTGACAATTCTGGAGCTGCCAGAAGATGAAGATACGGGTTTGAGCGCCGCCAACGACTCGACCATCAATATTTTGGGGAAAACAACCGCAATCTTGGAGGCCACATGCCAGAGGACCGGGGCGACAAAATTTTGGAGCGTCGAACTGCTGGTGGCCCCCGATCATCATTGCCCGGGACCTCTACTACTGGGTCTGCCAATTTTCTACGAACTCAAGGCGGACATCAATTTGGGCCATAACGAGGTGACAATCGACGGAATTTCGGTCAAAATCTGCTCAATACTGAGACAAACAACGGCAACAACACCCAAAGTGTCCATAAAGGAAACAACGATTTTGGGGCCGAGAACTGACAATGTCGTGGCCGGAAATGTCGATGAGAAGTTCAACGATGAAGACATTTTTCTGGCAAATGAAGCTGCCCACCAATATCCAAACATCATCGTCGGAAGAACTCTCGTACAACCTCGCGAGACACAAGAAGTTCCACTCCGAATCATGAACACCGGAAATACGCCGATCAAGATTTTCGCCAATTCACATCTCGCAGATCTGGAACTTATCAACGAAGACTCAGCGGAAGTGAATGCACTCCCAGGAGATGAAATCCCGGAGAGGGACTACATTCCGCCGGAAGCGCGATGGTTCAAAAATCTCCCAAAATTTCCAACTGAGACAACAAACCGGCCACCTTCAGAAAAGATGAACATCGAAGGGACAAGACTCGGTACTTATCTAGTTTACGTGCCAAATTTTTTCAAAATTTTTTCAAAAAATTTTTTATCAGAAAATCGAGCTGTTTTAATAATAATATGATATATTAAGCTGATTTATGAATGAATTTTATACATTTGCGCCACTTGAGACCAAAAATGGAAAAAAATATCGGGTCCGTCAAAGTACTTCCGCCACAAGAATTCTTCAACGTAAGAGTTCAAAACGCCCCGATGAGTGCCATAGCGTTGTTTGTGCGCCTGTTTAAACTTTTGCCATGTTGATTCTATTGTGTTCGTATGCTGCCCTGACTCCGGATCCACAAAATTTTGACTGTGATTCACGGTATAGTTTTTTTGAAAAATTTTGAAAAAATTTGGCACGTAAACTAGATAAGTACCCAAGACTCGACGAGGAAGGACAAACGGAGCTGAAAATGATCGTCGATAAACATGCGGAAGCTTTCGTGGGCGAAGACGGAAAAATCGGAAGATTCCGAGGACCGATCGCTCACAAAATCGACTTAATTCCGGGCGCTCTTCCTTTTCAACAACGTCCTTACCGCACTAATCCAGAAATGCAGAAGGAAATTGAGCGTCAAGTACAACTTATGCTCGACCAAAATATCATCCAAGAATCAGAAAGCGAATTTGCGTCACCCATTGTGATGGTACCAAAAGCTGATCGACAATCATGGCGTTTTGCGATCGACTACCGCCGCCTGAACAAGATAACACAGAAGAGAGTCTTCCATCTGCCGAGAATCCAAGAATTGATCGACTTAATGGGCTGCAAGAAGTACTATACATCAATGGACATGCAATCCGGCTTTCATCAGGTCCCCATGGACAGCCGAGATGTACACAAGACGGCATTCATCTGTCATCTCGGCATCTACGAGTTTCTGGTGCTTCCTTTTGGGCTGTGCTCAGCTCCAGACACCTTTCAACGGATGATGAACTCGTTGCGACGCCGACTAAGTATTGCCATGTTAGTCTACCTAGACGACATCATCATTGGCAGCTGCACCCAAGAGGAACATCTCGCAGATCTCGACAACTTTCTACGAGTGCTTGAAGAAGCCGGGCTCAAGCTGAGGATGGAGAAGTGCCATTGGGCTCAAAGCGAGATCAAATATCTCGGCTTTTTTCTCAGCGAAAATGGAGTGAGATGCGACCCGAAACAAGTGAAAGTCGTGAAGGAACTCAAACCACCGAAGAGCTTGAAAGAGCTGAAGTCACTCCTTGGAGCCTTCACATACTTCAGGAAGTTCATACCACGATTTTCACACATCGCTCGACCTCTTCAAAATCTAACCGAAGACCGTTATGAAGGCAAAATACAGGAAAATTGGACACCGGAACACGACCTAGCACTTCAAATTCTGAAGGATCTACTAAGCTCAGCACCGGTGCTTCGTTCTCCGAGATTTGGAGAACCTTTCACCGTCGAATGCGACGCTTCAAGAAAGGCAGTGAGTGCAGTACTCCTCCAAGAGGGAGCACCGATTGCATTCTACTCAAGAGCACTCAACAAGCATGAACGAAACTACCCTTCCGTCGAACGCGAAGCTTTGGGGCTAGTGTACGCAGTGGAAGAATTTCGGCCCTACATCTCCGGGAGCGGAATCACCGAAATCATCACTGACTGCAAAGCTTTGACCGCACAATTGAACTTGAAAGAGCCAAAAAGAAGAATGGCCAAGTATCAACTGACCCTAATGGACAAGGATTTGAAGATAACCTACCGCCCCGGAAAGAGCAATCACATCTGCGACTACCTATCACGGTACAACATACCAGGCGAAGAAAGGGTTGAAGAGAGCGAAGACGACGACGTGAAGGAGAAGGAAGTCAAGAAAGCTTGCGCCACCGAAGCCACCAAATCGGAAAAAACAACAATCCAGAATGAGTGCGAAATTCCGTTCACAATTGAGGATGTGATCAAAGAACAACGAAAAGTGAAAGAGCTTGCAAAGCTGTACTACATCCTGCGGTCCAAGAAATACCCAGCAGATGCGAATGAAAGATGGAAGTGGAGAGAGAAGACGAAGGATTACTGTATCCTAGAAGGTGTGATCTACTACAAGAAGGGAAAGGAGAATGAAGAAAGACCAAAGATGGTCATTCCCTACGCGCTACGAGAAAAAGCTTTTCAGTGGATACATGAGAAGGGACATTTTGGGATGGACAAAACATTGCCAGAATTGAAGAAGCGCTTTTACTGGCAGGGGATGAAGGAAGACACTCAAGTGCTCTTGGATGGTTGTGAGGATTGCCAAAGAAGGAAGACACAACCAAATCAGAAAAAGGCACTCCCTCAGCATCCGATCCCGGCTCCAGATGAACCCTTCAAACACCTACATTGTGACATTCTCGGACCTTTGAAAAAGACAGAACGCGGGAATGTCTATGTTCTGATGACGGTCGACACATTCTCGAAGTGGCTGGTGGCATCCCCAATGCCAGACCAGAAGGCAACTACAGTCATTGAGGCATTCACACGTGATGTCATACACCAACATTCGGTCCCAGAAAAGATCACAACAGATCAGGGAAGGCAGTTCATTTCGGAACTCTTCACTGATATGGCAAAAATCAACGGAATGGAACACCAACTCGTCACAGCTTATCATCATCAAGGAAATGGACAGATCGAAGTGTGCAACCGAATTGTTGCAAACATTCTCGCGAGCAAAGTTAACGCGGATGGATCAGACTGGGATGAGGTGCTATCGCATGCAGTGTTCACATACAACACATCCATACACACGTCGACAAAGATGTCGCCATTCTTCATTAACAACTTACGCGAAGCCCGACTACCTACAGACCAAATTCTGAAGTTGCCAAATCCTAATGAGCCCAATGCGGATATTTCAATCTACACGCGCATGCATAGTGATAAAGCCAAACGAGCTTGGATCGCGGTGAAGGAAGCGATTGGAAAAGCGCAGGAGGAATATAAGAAGAAGGATGATGGGAGAAGAAAGGCGGAAGAGAGAAATTTTGAAGTTGGAGATCTTGTGCTAATACTCCGAGGTGCACCAAATAAGCACAAGTTTGAGATGAAATGGATCGGACCATTCCGATGTGTGGCAGTGGAGAGAGATCGGAGCAACTTGCTCCTGCAAGCCATGGATGGGTCCAAAGTACTGAAGAAAGTTCACATGGAACGGTGCAAGAAGTTTAATGGCCCAGCAATCTTGCCGCTACGACCAGCGGATGAGCCCATAAACATTGAAACATTTGCGGATGATCCTAATTTGGAGCAGGAAGAGGCGGAAGAATCGGTCGACGAGGAAGAGCAGGGAATGGATACACGAAAGCCCTTTACCAAAGAAGGGCACAAAGAAAAGATGAGAGGATGTGGCTTGGAGGACAGCGAGGAAGAAGAAGGAAGAGTGATGGTGGTGAGGAAGGATGAGGAAGAAGAGCGTGGAAGAGAGGAAGAGGAAGGACTGATGGGGTATTGCTGCGCAATACGAATCCCAACTTACTCAGATGATGAGTGGGGGTACAGTGACTCCTCCGAGGAGGAGGAAGACGAGGATGAAGAAGAGAAACCCGGGCCCAGTGAACCTTATAAGAGAGGGCCCCCTGTGCCAGTCACGATTGTCTTTATGAGAAGAAAGGAAGGCCCTAAAGCGGAAGAAGAACCGAAGAAGGAAGAAAAGGCGAAGGCCGAGGCCAAGAAAGGAAAGGAAGAACTGAAAGGAAAAGCGTCGATGCCTGAACGCAATGAGAAGTCGGAAGAAAAGCCGCGGCTTCCCCCTAGTGCCGAAAAGAAGAAAGCGATAGAAGAGAAAGAAAAAAAGGAAGGCCGAAGCCAATGGAAAAGAGGCGCTTGAGGATGGACGCAAGGAGATGAGTAAGGACCGCGATATTTTCGGTTCAGGTTTTCAGGTCCCGACCACCCATACCCACCTCCAGCAGCACAGAGCGGCCGACCAGACCAACCACGTCCATCGGAACCAGTGAATGGCTTGGCAGGGTCCCCGCAAGATCCGCCATCACAGCCCATTGGGCTCCCGCAAGTTCCGCCACCACAGCAAGTCCCGCAAGTTCCGCCACCACAGCAACCTCGACTTCGGAGGACAACTAAATGTGTGGATTTGTGTGTTATTATGTAAAATAATTTTGTGAAAAAAAAAGAGTGCAGTGAAAATACTTGACCAACTTACTTAGAAAAATACGTAACAGTTTTAAATAACGGCAAAAAAATATTAATCCGTAATAATCAATTATTCTAACTCAATATTAACTTACTAAATAATCACTCATTTCATTAATCTATGTATTTAAATCTCTCTTTCTCTCAAAAAAAAATCTAACTCTTTCAACTTCCCTTTAGATGCACGCAACCGTCCAATTATTCTTAAATAAATCCATACCTATTTGTCTATGCCTATAAACAAAAAAAAAAAAATCTTGTCTATACAATTACCCACGCTTAGTTGTTAGTTTCATTTCTGTCCCTTGTCCAGTGAATCATATAGTAAATTTATTGTTTCTGCTAAAATATGTTACCTATATGTGAAAATTTTTTATACCATATACCCTTTATTCTTTATTTTAGCCATTAAAAATCTATTTGTTTTACTGCATACTTATTACATATTGTTAATACCATATAACTATTATGATTTAGTCCTTAATGTTGCGTTTACTTATTTTCATACTAAAATAAACATACAACAAAACTACAAAAAAAAACTACAAAACAACAAAAAGCTAAAAACAACAAACTACAAAAGAAAACAACAAATACTACATTTCTACCAAACACCTAAACTATCTTCTCTAGTTTGACAACATACCTCCACNAGGACAACTAAATGTGTGGATTTGTGTGTTATTATGTAAAATAATTTTGTGAAAAAAAAAGAGTGCAGTGAAAATACTTGACCAACTTACTTAGAAAAATACGTAACAGTTTTAAATAACGGCAAAAAAATATTAATCCGTAATAATCAATTATTCTAACTCAATATTAACTTACTAAATAATCACTCATTTCATTAATCTATGTATTTAAATCTCTCTTTCTCTCAAAAAAAAATCTAACTCTTTCAACTTCCCTTTAGATGCACGCAACCGTCCAATTATTCTTAAATAAATCCATACCTATTTGTCTATGCCTATAAACAAAAAAAAAAAAATCTTGTCTATACAATTACCCACGCTTAGTTGTTAGTTTCATTTCTGTCCCTTGTCCAGTGAATCATATAGTAAATTTATTGTTTCTGCTAAAATATGTTACCTATATGTGAAAATTTTTTATACCATATACCCTTTATTCTTTATTTTAGCCATTAAAAATCTATTTGTTTTACTGCATACTTATTACATATTGTTAATACCATATAACTATTATGATTTAGTCCTTAATGTTGCGTTTACTTATTTTCATACTAAAATAAACATACAACAAAACTACAAAAAAAAACTACAAAACAACAAAAAGCTAAAAACAACAAACTACAAAAGAAAACAACAAATACTACATTTCTACCAAACACCTAAACTATCTTCTCTAGTTTGACAACATACCTCCACATACTGGGTGATGCTCTGTGGATGTTGTCGCGCAAGACCTTTCGATGGCGTTTGGCGCCTCCCCTCCCAAGTCCTTTGTCGCCCTTTCCGCGTCCGGACATTTTTGCTGTCGCCGCTCGAGAATGGAAAAGAACAATTAAACATCTGAAAAAAAAACAACAATCATCAAAAAAAAAGTTAACAACGCAACAACGCGAGCAACAAATAAAAATAAAAATAACAGAAAAAAAAATTAGAGTAAATGCAATTTAAGGCAGTTGCTATTGCTAATATTTATCTTAATCCTAAATCATATTTACTGGGCATCATTATATTCTTATTTTTATTCGACATCACGAAAATATGGAATTATTAATTATTTGGCTACAGTGTCAAAACTTTTACTTTAGAATTTTGCTCCTAGTTTCCTTTTCTTTCCTTAGATATACTAAATATTATATTCTCATGCTTTTTAATTTGGTTATGATACGTAATTTTTTTATCTGATGCATGAATTTTTACCTGAATAACTATTACCTAAATCTTATTTCTACTTGAAACGCTTAAAGTGTACTCTCATTTTTGTTGTTAAATGCAAATGATGACTAGAATGGACGAATGAGATAGTCCCCTCTTCCCTCGCCCTGGTAATCAATAAGCGTCGTTTACTCTGCTAATCGCTTCCTTCTCCACTGTCTCTCCCACCCTTCGTTCTCTGCCATTCACACATTTTCTTTACCCATCCTCCCCTCTCCCCCTTTGATTATTAGTTTTGCTACGATACAGGCACTAATTCAAAAATGTCCGCTACCCCCTTGTTTGACAGTAGAATTGCTATTGTTCAATTTTAGAATTGTCGGGACGACAATTTTGGAGGGCATGGATGTTCCCCACCCGTACACTGTTCCAACTTATTTCGCTCCATCTGATCCAATCGGTCCCAGAACCCAAATTGTGATCACCCAAAAATCACCTGTTCATTGTGGGCGTTCCCCGTCCAAAAACTCTCTGTTCCTTTTCTCTCTTCCACCCCCTCTTTCCCTTGGCCGAGATCCCTCCAAGTCAGTCTGGAGTCGGGAGCGGACGGAAGGAAGATCTTGATCGAGAGTTCCCGGGCCACGGGAGCCGGGGTTATTGTGACCCTTCCCAGGAATTGTGTCCCCGATAATTGTTCGTAATAAAGTTCTTATGAAAATTCGGACATCGGAGGGGTACGAGAAGGCAGACTTGGGACACTCGGGAAGAAGAGCCAAGGGTGCAGGGATCAGATCCATACTTTCCAAGTCATTCCACTCCCATCGTTTTTCTAAGCCATACAAACCATATGATTAACAGACCATATGGGAAATACAATGCCACCCAAGCGTTCCAACCCTATCTGCATCATAGTCGGGAATGCGATCAGGATACCGAAGAGTGGGACCATTTGAAGGAAGAAGCAGTGGGGAAACAGGGGCAGGAACTTGATCCCGGAGACAGCAATCGCAAAAGTGATCAGAGTGTGAAGCTGGAAGAGAGCCAGACAGGCCGAGTCAAGGGCGATCAGCCAGTTGCACACGGTGCGCAAGTTTCTGGTGGCGGAAAAATCATAACCGATGGAGAAAAATGATCAGAATCGGTCAAATAAAAGGAATGAGAGATCAAGGATGTTGGAGAAGAGAATCAGAACCCCCCAAAAAAGAGAGGCATCAGAATCGATAAAGAATGGTGGAGAAGCGAATCAGAACCGATAAAAAGAGAGGCATCAGAATCGATAAAGAAGATGAATCAGAATGGATGATGGGAGAAGAATCAGAAGTGTTAAAAAATCAGAATCGATTAAAAAAAAGAGGAATCAGAATGGATGAATTAATTGTGAGAGTCGGTACTCAAAGATGTTGGGACATTAGAGTCCCAAAAATAAACGCATTTCAAATAGCGCCAAAGTATCAGAACCGATAAAGAAAGGGGATCCGAATGGATGCTGAAAAGAATCAGAATTTTCTCTATTTTTTGCTTACTCTGATTTTATGGTCGCCACAACAAGCAGGATGTTCATGGCAATTCCAATGCAGGAAATGGTACTTCTCAACCCAAGAATGGTCCACATTTCTACCGTATGGCCTCCATTCTTGTTGAAAATGTCGGTATAGGTGGTCATCGATGATGAGGGATTTGTGGTGGAGATTGTTGTCAGAATTCTAATATGAAAATGCCTTTTTGTTAAAATTTATAGAAGGTTTTTCAAAAAATTTCGTATTTTTTGGCCGAATTTCGAAAAAAAATAATAGAAGGGCATAAAATTCTGCGCAACTTTGCTTTTTATATGTTTGACCTAGCAAAGATTGGCTCTCATGGAGTTTTTTTAACGCCAAGTCAGTTTAAAACTTATTACATAAACTCACATATATAAAAAACATATATATTAAAATTAAACTATAATAGCCACCGAAGGAGCAATAAAATGATTTTTCTTAAGCAGGGTAACAAATAACAAAAAGATTTTCTGCGTTTTGCTGCTGCGGCTAGACGTGTTTCCAATGCTGCGTTTTGTTGCAAAAGCCAGCAGTAAAACGCAGTAAGTTGGTTGTAAATACACCTGTGTTCTGCAGCTAGCTGCTGCGACAAAACGCAGACGCAAATGCAGAATTGTAAACACATCTGCACTGAGTTTGTCGCAGAACGCAGCAAAAAACCCAGCATTGGAAACATAGCTTTAAGGAATTTGATGGATGCTCAAACCAATGTGCTTACAATAAATATGTTTATTATTACACATTAGCATTCATTGGGGCACAAACTATAAATGTGGAAAAATAACTACATATCTAAATTAGCAAATCAACAATGTTTACCCATAACTTTCACCATTTATCAAAAGGGTATCGCGAGGCATCAAAGTGTAAAATTTTAATTACCCAACTAACAAATGCATGACGCACCCATGGAAGAGTTCCAAATGTCCAATAAACCCTATTTTTTGGTATTTCGAGAAAATTTCGAACTTTTTGGCCGAATTTCGAAAAATTAAAAATTCCAGAAGATAGGGCATAAAATTTTGCACAACTTTGCTTTTTATACTTTTGGCCTGTTTCAAGGTTTCAACAAAAAAAAGTTTTCGGCGAGACTATCGCTCGTGGCGGTTTTTTACGCCCCTCCTGCTGGCGGTTGATTCAGCGAAATTCAGGAAAAGCCTCAATTTCTGTGCATACAACCATAATTTTGAGAAATTTTTTAATAAAATTTTTTTTATTTCAAATTCACCTTCCCATCCAATGAGCTGATGGTGTACACGAAGGTAAACACATTAACAGGGTGTGCCGACATTTGCGGCCCATTCGCTATAACTCAGTTTAAAATGGGAGCTAGAAAAAAAGTGTTTGGTGTCAAAAAATAGAGCAAAATTAGCTACAAAATGAACCAAAGCCCACCCAAATTGGTCCATTGCGAAAAAAGTTATGGCCAAAATACCTTGGATTTGGCCAAAATCGTTATTTTGGCCATAACTTTTTTCACAGTTGTCCAATTCGAGCGGGCTTAGGGCAAATTTTTAGCTAATTTTTTGCTCTATTTTTTGATACTAAAAAGCATTTCTCTAGGTTTGGTACTAACCGAGATATAGCCATAGCCGCAAATGTCGGGGCCGCAAATGTCGTACAACCCATTAACAGAGCAAATCAGCTTGATATGTACACATACGCATCAAGATACACCACCATAAAAATTGTTTTTAGTATTGCGCGCCGTCAAAGCGCAATATAATTCAACTAATTTTGTTGACGACGGGGGATATTGTAGTCAGCCTTTTAAAAACGGAGAAAGTTTGTGAAAGCCAAGCTTGATATATATGTAGGTAAAATGTAAGCAATAAAAAGCTTACTACATTTCGTCAAAACCGTGCTGGGTCGTTTCCTCTAAATGGGTCAAAATTAATTCTCTGAAAGCAAAAACTTTTTTTAAAACTTGCTAGGCCAAAATTATAAAAACTAAAAAGGTGCAGAATTTTATGCTCTACCTCCTGGTATTTTAACTATTCGAAATTTTCGTAAAAAACCATTTTTCGATATTTTCGAAAAATTCCGAACTTTTTGGCCGAATTTAGAAAAATTAAAAATATCACAGGAGATAGAGCATAAAATTCTGCACATTTTAGCTTTTAAAATTTAGGTCTAGCTAATTTTTAAAAGTTTTTGTTTGAGAGAATTCATTTTGACACTTTTTAGAGGAAACGACATAGCACCCGTCAAAACCATGTTTCGTCAATATATTGTATGGGTATATATATATAGTGTTAAAAAATTGCCAAAAAATAAATTTAAGTTGGATGATGATGGGATTCTCTAAAATTTGAGATTGTCTAAAAAAATTTTGCACAAGCCCTCATTTTCTTGGGGAAAAATATGCAATGGATAGTTCAAAAATTATGGATTTCAAATTTTTGCGCGCACGCTGATAATTAGCTGACGGAATAGAATGGATAGAAATTTTGCATAAAAATAGGCCTTTTTGATTTTATATGTTACCTAAATATAACATAGTATAAAATCAAAAAGCCCTATTTTATGCAAAATTTCTATCCATTCTGATTATATTATCGTCATGAAAATATTTATCAGTCCCCCCCCCGCTTCATAATTCAAAAATGNCCCCCCCCCCCCTCTTCACTCTGAGGTTGAAAATCAATTCTCTAACCTGCATTAGGACCCACCATCTCAAATAAATAATCGGTAGCCTGAAATTAACAAGTGATTAAGAAAAGTAAAAATTGAAGTTCTAAATTCAGATGATTAATCCATGAAAATATATTTAATAAAAAATATAACAAAATTTTTTTACAGGTGATGGTCCGTTTGAGCTTATCGAAGACATTTAGATAGAGCATACATAAAAATGTGACGGCTGAAATTCGATTTATTATTTTTATTAAATTTTTTTAATTTTCAATTTTTCCATTCCCTTATACCAATGACTTATACATATTAACCCCTTATTACATTTGGCATGTTGTATGCCATTTTTATCGAATGCACACCATTTTTACTTTCTATATTATTGATACATTTGGCTGAAAATAAACGGCAATCACCCCATAAAAATTCTTATAAAATTGAAATTTTATTCCAAATTATATTAATTTATGTTATTTATAAGCTAACCTTTACAAGAACACCTGAAAATCGGCTGATTTTTTGATTCAAAATAAGAAATATAGATAGGCAAAACCTTGTAAATTTTTCCCCAAATATTTATATAAAAATATATATATGATGAAATTGGGCGCCGATTGAATTGCTTGAATTTGAACCCTCTATCTTTCGAAGCGAATCTTTTACTGTAATTCCAGAGAAATATAGCAGCCAAAGAATACACAGAGAAAAGGTGTAGAGAAAGTTCATAAAGGACAACTAACTCTTCATAAAATCCTAGAGCCAAAAATAAAATTCTAATTCAATGGAATTTTGGTGCTAGGAAGTTAAAAAAATAGTGCCAAATGGGGCGTTGAAAAAAAGTTCCCAATGCAAGATTTACCCGAGAACTTTTTGTTAGATTTGTTAGACAAAAAAAAAGGCAAAGTTATGCAGAATTTTATGCTGATTCCAATGGTATTTTTATTTTATTTTTTTTTTGAAAGTTCGAAATATCCCCTAAAAATCGTATTTTTCGATATTTCGGGAAAATTTCGAACTGTTTGGCCAAATCTCGAAAAATTAAAAAAATACCATTCGAATCAGTATAAAATCTGAACAATTTTGCTTTTTATACTTTTGGTCTTACAAGTCTAAGAAAAAAGTTTTCGGCCAAGCCTTTGCATTTGGCACTTTTTTACGCCCTATTTTGCACTATTTTTTAACGCCCTAGCACCGGAATTTTTACGTTGATTTAGTTTTTTAACATATTTTCATATTTTTAATTTTCGGGAAACCACCATCGATTCCGCTTTTTATCTCACTCTATGGCACACGGCGGATCAGGGTGCAACTGACAGAACGCCAAAATCAAAAATGACTTTTTATCCACCATTTTATTTATTCATTGATAAATGGATATTAATGCATGACTATATCACACATCCACGAATAAATGATGGTTTTCAATAAGCACAAAATGTATAGCACTTTTATATTAATGTATTGTATATTACACATTATTTCATAACATTTGATTTTTTTAACTTTCTGAAGCCGTGATTTTTTGTAGTTTTTGATGCGAGTTCGTTAATCATTAATTTTCATCATGAATTTTGGCCAACTTTTTTGGATTAATCCATTAAAATAGTAAAAAAGTATCTTATTTACAATATTAGAAAAAAAATTTCATCGAAAATGCTTTTTTAACAAAAATTGGCCAAAGAAACTTTGTATTTTCAGCCAGTTTTTTGATTTTCTGTCTAAAAGTTTCCGAAGTTTGAAAAACTGAATCTGCCATCGTGTTAAGCACCCTCGAAAACCCCCGAGTGAAACGTGGATTCTAAAAAAATTAAGCATTTAGCGGAAAATTTTCAGGACCAAAAAACTCCAAAAATCATTCAATAAATAATTCGAAAATCATTTGGCGCGTGGCGGATTCGAACTCGCTTATTTTTCACTTGGAACTCAAACGCACAAGCACTAGGCCATAGAGCCCAAAAATGCCAGTGGTTGCATGACTAAAGGGCGGTGAGTGCGCTGTGTGGCAGTGTTCGCCTGACCGGGGTTTTTGGCTCGATGACCTGACCTGACCTGACCGAAAATTCCGGTCATTCAAAAATGACTGACCTGACCAATGACCGACCCTCCGGTCAGGTCAGGTCAGGTCAGGTCATCCGGTCAGCTGACCAAAATGACCAAAAATGACCGGATTTTTTTCTCAATCGCTATGCATATTCAAAAATTTTATAGCCAAAAACAAATAGCCAAATAGATGAATTAAAATTCTATTTTAATGAAAACAAAACAAAAAATCATCAATATTAAAGATTCAATCCAAAAGGGAATTATTCAAATAAAGAAGAAGTTGTTCATTGAGCAAATTATGTTTGGTGTTGCTTCTGTGCCTAGAGGTTGCAAAAGCCGCTTGTGAAAAAACCCTTTCAATTGGTGCAGAAGTACAAGGCACTGCGATTATTTCAAATGCAACTTTTTTGAGAGAATCAAAGTCCTTAATAGAAATAAAATTTAATTTTTGTAAGTTAATATTCAAAAATTTTTTACATGGCTTAAGCTTTTCCAAAACGCAAGCGTGTCAATTTTTTGAGATGGATCGATGGGTGATGCATTCCGCTAAAAGGCTTTTAACTTTTTAAAACACTGATGAGACTTCGATTAGTTAAGAGGAAAAAAATCGAGGTTAAGAACAGACGGGAAAAAAAATGAAAGAGTGGGGAAGAGAATGTTAGAGAAAACGAGAGAGCGCAATGGATAGAAAGACATTTAGGAATTCGTGCCAAAAAAATAATTAAATTCAAACAAAAAATCAATGAACTTTAGCGAATTCCGGTCAGTGACCGCCGGTCATGACCTTTTCGATTTTCGGTCATGACCGGATGACTGACCAGGGGTTGCGGTCATGACCGGAATGACCTGACCAGAACCCCCGGTCAGGTCAGGTCAGGTCAGGTCATTTTGGTCAGTGACCAAAGCCGGTCAGGCGAACACTGCTCTATGGGGTGCTGGGTCGTTTAAAAAAAAGTATCATAATGGGCGTTTTAAAAAAATGGATCAAAACTCAATATGTCCTCTAAAAACTTTTTTGTTGTATAAAAGGCAAAGTTGTGCAGAATTTTATGCTCTATCTGCTGGTATAAAAATTTTTCCGAATTTCGAACAAAAAAATTCGAAATTTTTCCAAAATATCGAAAAATAGAATATTTCGCGAAAATTTCTAACTTTTTGGCCGAATTTCGAATAAATAAAAATACCAAAAGATAGAGCATAAAATTCTGCACAACTTTGCCTTTTATACATTTGGTCTAACAGGTCTAACAAAAAAGTTTTTAGAGGACATATTAAGTTTTGATCCTTTTTTTAAAACGCCCATTATGATACTTTTTTTAAAACGCCATAGCACCCTCTATGGTACATGATAATATAAAAGAAACAAAAATTTATCAATAAAAAATTTCGGTAGTAGGAAACTTGGGGATAAAACCTTGAAAAAGAACCGGGAAATATTTTTAAAATCATTTTACAGTAAATCTTCAAAAGCAAACACTTATAGGTATGTTGAAATTTTAGTTCGATTTTTTCAGCTGAATTGTTTTCAAACTCTTGAAGCTTTCAAAAAATCCCATTACTCGAAAATTGATAAATTTCAATTTTTTCATGGAATTGAAAAAATAAAAAGGTCAAAGGAAACAGCTTTAAATTTGCCTGCATTTTTTTGCCTTTGAAGGTTTGGCCTAACATGGTTCTAACAATTTTTTAAACGATCTTTTCCAGGTTTTCGTCCCCTATTTTTTTCTATGCATTCCGACTCTGTTGTACTGTTCCAATAGGTGGTGGACTGCTCGATCCGGACACCCATGCATTTTGGACTCTGGGTTGTTGATGTTGTTGTTGATCAGTGATCTGAATCTTTTTCAGTCCGATGCTCGTCAGAACCGCATTCATTGCTTGCCGATACGAATTGCTGTAAAAGTGGAAAAATTTGTGTGTAAAAAAGTTCATAACTAAAAAGGGCCAAATGGGGCAAAACTAAAAAAAATGCCAAATGCAAATTTTGGCCGAAATCTTTTTTTTGAAGCTAGCTAGGCCAAATGTACAAAAAGCAAAATTGTGCAGAATTTTATGCTCTATCTCCTGGTATTTTTAATTTTTCGAAATTCGAATCGAAATTTTTCATAAATACCAAAAATAGGGTTTTTATAGAATATTTCGAATTTTTGTTCAAATTTCGAAAAATTAATATAAGGCTCAGGGGCCTATTTCAATTTCGGTCCAAATAGGCCCCATAGAGCATAAAGAGCATAAAATTCTGCATAACGGCTTTTACATTTACGGCCTAGCAATTCTTAAAAAAAGTTTTCGGTCAATATTTTGTATTTGGCAATTTTTTAACGCCCTAGCGCCGTAGTAAAAGACGCAAAATGTGAGGAAAATCCCAAAAGCTGAGAGATTTACCCATTTTTGAGGCAGTATGCAAAGAATAAATTGTGGGAAAACTCCCAAAATGCTGGCGGATTTCTCTATTTTCCAAACTTTCAGGAGTCTAAATTTATTTTCAAAAATCTGTTTTTTTGGGGTTGGAGGATTTCTTCATAAATCAATTTAAAATTTTTTTTTCATTACTCTAAAAACCAAACATATGTACCAGTGCTTTCATGACCGGGTTTCGGTCAGTGACCGGTCATGTGACCACTGACCTGACCACTGACCTGACCGGGCTCCCGGTCAGGTCAGTGGTCATTTAGTGACCGGGTGGTCTGGTCACTGACCGGAAATTGGAGAAAAAGACTTAAAAATGCACCCCTAAGAATAGCATTTTTGCCAAAAATTTTGAAATTTTTAGAGAAAATATAATGGTAAAATTTCCTTAGAAAATACCTTTTTCGCCAGAAAAAAATGAAAAATTTCACCAAACTACCATTCACCATTTTCAATTTTCTTCCATCTATTTTTTTCAAAATTTCAAAAACTTCGAAATTTTTCCCACTAGCCAAAAAACCAAATTTCGTCCCAAAAGCAAAAAAGCCAAATTTCGTCACAACATCTTTTCGTTAAGAATATAATAAATGATTTTTAAATATATTTACCAATCTTTCTAAAGTTTAAACAAGATATTTTTATTGCAATTTTTCAATAATCAAAATGGATGAAATTTGGCCTTTTTGCTTTTGAGACGAAAATTTGATAGGACGAAACGTGGCTTTTGGCGGGTTCGACGATTCATATAAACTCACAAGGCGTAGATGATCAAAAATGCTATAATGAAAAGTCGATTTTCGATTTATTTTTTTCGATTTTCGGTCGTTTTGGCACCGAAATTTCGATTTACGATTTTCGATATTTTGTCCAAAAATCGAAAAAATTTTAAGTATGATAAAATTAGGAAAAAATAATTTTTTAAACAAAAATGGCACAATTTTCTTAAGAAAAATGGTCTAATTTTTCCCCAAGTTTTTCCATGCACATCGGCCCCTACATACGGAACAGGACGTTTTGTGGTGGCCATTTTGTGGTGAAGGGCGAGTAGGGAGGAATATCATGAAAACCCTACTATGCCTGTGGCGCCTTTATTCTAAGTTGGCGCCGGCTTCTAAGAATTATGAATTACCTTTCTAAATTGATGGCGCCGGCTTCTAAGTGATGGCGCCGGGTTTCTAAATTGATGGCGCCGGCTTCTAAGTGATGGCGCCGGGTTTCTAAGTTGAT
>LDKF01000137.1:1774-44848 GCA_001026735.1 Rotylenchulus reniformis | reverse complement strand
GCGCCGGCTTCTAAGTGATGGCGCCGGGTTTCTAAATTGATGGCGCCGGCTTCTAAGTGATGGCGCCGGGTTTCTAAATTAATGACGCCGGCTTCTAAGTGATGGCGCCGGGTTTCTAAATCGATGGCGCCGGCTTCTAAGTGATGGCGCCGGGTTTCTAAATTGATGGCGCCGGCTTCTAAGTGATGGCGCCGGGTTTCTAAATTAATGACGCCGGCTTCTAAGTGATGGCGCCGGGTTTCTGGTTTCTAGCCGGCGCCAACTTAGAATAAAGGCGCCGCAAGGCATAGTAGGGTTTTCATGATATTCCTCCCTACTCGCCCTACACCCCACCACAAAAAGGGGTGTACCGCCTACATACGCATTTTCTCGCAAGCATCATTTGCTACAACAAAATATAGAAATAGCACTGAGCCAGAATTGTTGAACAAGCAGCTTTTTCTTTATTCGAATCATTATTTGTTGGATTAAAAATGCCCTTTTATTCAATTTTTTGATGAATTGTTAAAGAAATTTACAAATTTTTTAATCGATTTTAAATAACTTAAGGTCAGATGACCGGTCACGTGACCGGGTCATATGACCGTGACCGGACTCCCGCCGGTCAGGTCAGTGGTCATCCAATGACCGGAAAATGGTCGGTCATGACACTGATATGCAGTGTTGGGAAAATGAGAAATTTTGGCTCCGGCTCCAGCTCCGGCTCCAGGATCCCAAAAATGTCAGCTCCTGCTCCGGGCTCCGGAAAAGCTCCGGCTCTATTTTGGTAACTCGAATGCTTCCAATTTTTTTTGAGCAAAAAATCGATGGCATGCATTTTTGAGCAGAGAAATGCATGGAATTCAACACTATTTCTTTTATCTCTGCTCGTCTGTATTCCCTCTGCTCTCTCTCGCACGTCTAGTGGAGTAAGAGAGACTGAGCAGAGCGTTATTTTGGCGCCTGCTGCCATCCCCTGATCCCCTGATGGCAGCAGGCGCCAAAATAACGCAGAGGAAAAAAAATAGTGTGCGATTTCTCCCTCTACCCTCACCCAAAAATGTCACCTAGCAGCCTAGCACCCATTTTCCCTTCAAAATTTACGGCTCCGGCTCCGGAGCCGGAGCTTTTGAAATTTTTCACGGCTCCGGCTCCGGGCTCCAAAAATTTTTGGCTCCGGCTCCAGCTCCGGCCTTTCCGAAATTTTGGCTCCGCTCCGGCTCCAGAGCCGGAGCTGGAGCCGGAGCTTTTCCCAACACTGCTGATATGTATACTATTTGAAAAAATGTACATAGTACATAGGTATACGCCGATGGCACCACCATAGAAGCTGAAGGCGCAATTGGTCGGTGTCAAGCGCTATGCTATGTAGAGTTAAAACTGCTTTAATAATCGCCTAATTTTCGCCGCATAACACTTGGCGTACCGTCATCGGCCCTTTTAATTCTAATTCTACCTGAAGTAGTAGAGTGTGGGGGCATTTGCGGATGCGGTCAGGCAGGTGATGATGCTGTAGGCGGATCCGATGTAGGCGGACTGCAGCGGGTTCAGCTGCACGATTTGCACCAGTGGGCCGATGCAAATGGCCGGAAACCAGCCCAACAGCTCCACAATGACCAGCACAAACAACGATTTGAACACGTTGTGGGAGAAATTGGGCTGGTTGGTCCCTGGTAGTAAATTATAACATTGCATATATTGTAACATTGGGTGCTATAATAGAACAGAGAGAGAGAGCATACGGTAATGAGTAGGGCTCAAAATTTAAGGCAAATGCCTTTTTTCTGCGGGCTCAGAATGGCCTAAAAACCACGTAAAACGCGTTTTTAGCTTTATTAGAAC
Source organism: Rotylenchulus reniformis (assembly GCA_001026735.1). Taxonomy (NCBI): domain Eukaryota; kingdom Metazoa; phylum Nematoda; class Chromadorea; order Rhabditida; family Hoplolaimidae; genus Rotylenchulus; species Rotylenchulus reniformis. The sequence goes on along the minus strand of LDKF01000137.1, from coordinate 43,027 downwards.
CTTCTAACATCGATTTTTATTTGCATTTTTTTGCCTTTTTGACCCATTTTGGGATTTTTATGCCTTTTTTGCCTTTTTGCGCCATTTTTCGAGCCTTTTTTGACTTTTTGGAGCAAATTTTTAAAATTTTTAGTGCTTTTTTAGAAAAAGTTATCTCAAAATGATATAAAAAAAGTTTTTTGAACCAAAAAGAATTCACCTTAAGCAAAAAAATGACCAATTTTCTTAAGAAGAATAATCCAATTTTTCAAAATTTTCTCCGGTAGCCGCCTCCTATTGGGGATAAAATCGTTTTTTTAACTTTTCGAAATTATGCAATTATTTGTGTGAAATTGCTTCTAAAAAAACGAAAAAATAATTTAAAAAATATATTTGCAGTAAATTTTTGAATTTTTAACTGCTTTTTTATTTTATTTTTTTGCTTTTTTAATGCCTTTTTGCCTTTTTTCATGCCTTTTTTGGTACTTTTTTCCATTTTTCGTGCCTTTTTGACAATTTTTAATGCCTTTTTTAGGCGCCTTTTTGGCGATTTTTTGTGCCTTTTTTTTTGAGCCCTAGTAATGAGCAAGAATATAAATCAGGTTTGGAAATCAGGAATTTTTGGTTTTATATAATAGGTCGTTTCATAAAAATGGCCGTTTTTGTATCCAAATGGATGTAAATTTTATAGAAAATGATTCAAAAAATCTCGAATTTCAAAAATTATATTTCTGATATGTGCTCTACTGATTGGTGCTGGTTGCTGATTGGCAGCCCCTATGTTGTGGTCAAATATTAATATAGATACTATCTAATAAGTAAAAAGAGTATATATTTTCGAAAATATGGAAAAAGCTTTTTCACGAAAATTTCGATTTAACGACCAAAAATCGGATCGGGTTAACTGGGCGCCAGGGCCTATAAGTTGATTCAGACATACCTCAAGAAACGAGTTGGTGTCAAAAGATAGAAGATTAAATCAGCTATAAAATAAGTCCAACTTGTAAGTCCATCCGAATTGGCCCATTGCAAAAAATTATGGCCAAATAATCGCTCCTATCGACCAATTTTTTGTAAAATTGTGTATTTTGGCCATAATAAATCCTTGTAGTGAACAATTTAGAGCTTAGACTCACCTTGTAGCTAATTAATGCTTTTCTTTTAACACTAAATTTATTTAGTCTGGGTTTAGTTTGAGCCGAATTATAAGCAATTGGACAACGCCAAGTTGACCATGACTGCAAAAAAATAGCAAAAAATTCTGCATAAAATTGGGCTTTATACTTTTGGTCTTAAATGTCTAAAAAAAGTTTCGAAATGGCCTTTGGTCTTAAAGGATCCTTTTTGTAAATGAACCATCACATTTGTGGCCCTATGTTAACCTTGGCCACCACCACGACACCTCAACAGGGCCCAGATCAGCAGGTAGATGGCAAACACCAGGATGTGCATGACAATTGTGCGGACCAAGGACACAATGAAGAATTGGCCCCGGAAGCTGATATCACCGGCCAGACACATCACCGTTCTAAAAGGAGGGAGGACATCAACTTATTGGGATAAAGGCTTTTGCTTAATTTTTCTAAATTTCATAGAACTTGCGTTTCAAAAAAATTTCATAGGCTGGAGATTTGAAAAAAATTCAGAGCTCCTTTTCCTTTTCAAGTCAAAATCGAAATATCGTGACAACGACATTGGGGATACGACCTTTGGATTTGGTAACCAATTGTTATAACTCAACTGAAACCTGGAGAAACTATTTTGCTATCAAAAAATAAAACAAAAAATTGCTACTAAATGAGTCTAAGCCCATTTCAATTGGCCCACTATAAAAAAAGTTAAGACCAAAATACCGTCAATTTGGCCGAAATTTGAAAAATAACGATATTTTGGCCATAACTTTTTGGGTAATGGGCCAATTATAATTAGCTCAGGCTCATTTTATAGCAAATTTTTTGCTCTATTTTTTGATAGAAAAATAGTTTCTTCGGTACTGTTTCAAATTGAGTTAGGTATAACGATTGGTCCCCAAATATCGGATCCCCAATTGTCGGGTATAAAATTGATGATTTGTCAATTCTTGTTTAAAAAAGAAGCAAATACCATAAATTGACTTAAATACCTATATATTAAAAATGCCATACGTCTCAACGCCGTGATTGGCCTCAAAGTTCAATCGGACCAGGTAGAAACAAGTAACCAATGAGCTTGCAAAGAAGGCCATATGCAAAATCTCGAATCGCTTCTTCATGCTCCTTAATTAGTATAAATAAAAAAAATATGAAAATATATATCAACAATAATGGATGAACGATATAGCACAGATATAGGCCTAAAATATTTGCTTTTGAAGCAATTCAATTCGCCCCTTTGTTTTCGCGTAATTACTAATAGGGTGAGGATAGTTAGGCAAGTGCCAATTTTTTGTTGATATCGCAACGGACAGATACCGTAAAACCTGTATTATAACCCCCCCTGCAATTGAACCCCCCTGTAATAGACCCCCCCCCCCTCTGGAAGGTGTTGAAAAATATAACCCCCGGGGTTGTAATACAGGTTTTACGGTAACCAAGTAAAACACATTTTCCAGTTAGAACCTTCTAGAGTTGATTTTATTTTGCCTATTTTGCGATATTGGTGTCTATTTGCCTAATTGCCTATTTTGTCCCTATTTTGAAATTTTCGAGTATATTTTATGCCTATTTTACAATTTTTAACCTCATTTTTTGCCTTTTTTTGGCAAAAAATCATCATTTTTCATTTTTTTGCCTTTAACTTTTGTACCAAAACTATAAAATGTATTTTTTGTTACCAAATTGGCATCAGGATGTTGGCCAAGCGTTCCAGGCCGATTTGGAGCATCACCGGGAAGGACATCAGTATGGCAAAAAGTGGAACAATTTGGAGCCAAAAACATGTGGAAATGTTCACAAAGTTGAGGCCGATCAGGGCGATGGAAATTGTGATCAAATTGTTGAATTGAAACAGAGCTAAACACGCGGAGTCCGCGGCGATCAGAATGTTGCAGATGCTGCGCATGGTTCTGTATAAATCATTTTAATTAAAAAATTGGTACTAAGACATTAAAAAGCCGCCACTTTGGCCAAAAAAAACCTGTTTTTAACTCGATAATAGGGTTGAACAGGGCTGGTTTAAGACCGATACCTCCAGTTTTCAGCTTGATCGGTTTTGGGGACTCCGGTTTCGGTTTTTCGGTTTACGCTTAGACACTGATTGCCGTAAAATAAATATCATCGGAAAATTATCCAAAATACGTTAAAAAATCGAGTGTATGAAAATCAATTTCGAAAAGCTTTTTGGTAGCTACCTAATTATCGGTTTGTAACCAAAATTGTCCATTTTCTAGTTGTTGGAATTTTCGATGCCCGAATATCCCGGAAATTAAGTTACATAAATACCCAGAATTTGGAAACAAAATTTACGGTTTCTTGATGGTGGCCACCACGAGCAGCGTGTTCAATACAACACCGATGGAGGACAACAGCGCCTTTGTGGCCATGATTGTCCACATCTCCGGCGTATGGCCACCATTTTGGCGGAACTTATCATAATAAGTCAGAGAAGAAGTTGACGGTGATGATGATGATGATGATGATGATGGGTTGTTGTTGGACATCTTGGTTGCTTTTTGCTTACATACAATAATTGTTGTTGTGTCTGAAAGATGTTCTGAAAGTTTCAAAAAATGTTTTTTTTTTATTTGATACGAACATGGTCAAAACCAGTGGTGAAGGATTTCACTAGAGAAAATGCTCAGAATAAAGGACAATATTTAAAAAATCCGCAAAAGTCCGGCCCTGCAAAAATGCGGTCCCGCAAAAGTATATGTTTCCCTAATTAATCGCGTCCGCTCCCAGGTTAGTCGTGCGGCAAAATGTACCTATATGTAAAAGGTTGGGGATGGAATGTGGTACTACTGATGAGTATTTTAATCATCCTTCTCAAAACTCATTATAATCATATGCATCAATGATTTAGTGTGCCATGGGGTTTTGTAAATAGCATACAAAATTGGCCATATGACCAATACCATTTCTAACAGCTATGATAGTCGTTTAAGTCCAAAAATGCAAAAATGAATAAGTCTAAATAAATTAAAATAAAATGAAATGCATATACCTATATAGAGAGAGGAATATTGTGTATGTATTGATTTTTGCACATCATCATTTTGAAAAACTGGCTTTAAATTTGAAATTTATCCCCTCCCCCGCAACAAAAGAAATTCACTTTTCTTCTTTTAAATATGGGTTAAATAAATAAGCCCCTCCCCCCTCAATAAGCCTACCTAGAGAGGGGATCGAACAAGAAGACCACAGGGAGAATTAATACAGGTAATAAGGTAAAATTGTTAATAAAATGCATGATCATTAAATAAATTGTGTTAGTATCGCATCGAAACATGCATGTTTATACAATTTAGAAAATTAAAAATAATGAAGATAGGGCATAAAATTCTGCACAATGACTTTTTTATTTTCGACCTAGCAAGTCTTAAAAAAGTTTTCGGCCAAAAAATTGATTTTGTTGGCACTTTTTTAACACCCTAACACTGGTTGGCCCGTGTGTGAACGGCGTTTTGAGTCCAATGCTCGTTAGAACGGAATTCAAAAGAAACCGTTCGGATTAAAATTAAAATAAAATCAAATGTGAATAACATATGAATTTCTAGTGAGTTTTTTATTTTATTTTTTTTCATAATTTCATTTTATTTTTAAAATTGTTTGTAGTATTGCGAGCCCATCAAAATGCAATTAATCAACTAATTATGTTGACGGGGGCTATCGTCAGCCTTTTAAAAACAGAGAAAATTTTTGAAAAGACAAAATGAAGAAGGTACCTGCCTAGTTTGCGTGCCAAATTTTTCAAAATCCCTCTAATTGGAAATCAAAAAGTTACATTTTTTATGCTTCCGCGTTCCATCTGCTGAGGGTTTTCGAGATGTTTAATCTGATCTAAAATTTTATCATGTATTTTTTTATTTTGCCAACTCAAAAAGCTTAGTTTTTATCTAATGATATGATATTAGATTCGGATTCAGCATCCTCGAAAACCCTCGGGTAAAACATGAAATTGAAAAAATGTGCGATTTTTAAGGATTTTGAACCTTTTAAAAATTTAGCACATAAATTAATTAGGCAAGTACCTTGTAACAATGTAAGTAATATTGGTCGTTCCACAAAAAAAATGGTGGTGCTCTAGATATTTGAATATAGGCCTCTGCAAATTTTTCCCCCACAAAAAAATTAAGCGATTTTAGCAATGATCCGCCGGAAGTTTTCACATGTAGTGCTATGTCCGAATCTGATGTTGTTGTGGTGCTATGGCGTTTAAAAAAATATCATAATGGGCGTTTTAAAAAAATGGATCAAAACTCAATATGTCCTCTAAAAACTTTTTTGTTAGACCAGTTAGACCTAAAGTATAAAAGGCAAAGTTGTACAGAATTTATGCTCTATCTGCTGGTATACAAAATTTTCCTAATTTCGAACAAAAATGCCGAAAAAAGTCAAAAATATCGAGAAAGTTTTTTCGACTTTTAGAAAAAAATAAATAAAAATGCCAGCAAATAGAGCATAAATTCTGCACAACTTTGCCTTTTATATTTTAGGTCTAACAGGTCTAACAAAAAAGTTTTTAGAGGAGATATTGAGTTATGATATATTTTTTAAAACGACCTAGCACAGTTGGTGAGTTGAGGTGCGATTGCATCAAATATATGATTTTTTCAGCTTATCTATTCGTTTTTATTCAATGTTGATGCTGCTATGCAGTGTGAAAGATGATAAGAACATAAATAAAATCTTAGATTTAATGAAATCATACGTCAAATCCGACATATCGGATCAGCACGTGTTAAACGGTGTTATGTCATTTCCACCTAAAGTGCAAAAAGTAACATATAATACATATCAGTCCAAGAAAACTTTTTTCTTTGACCCGTTAGACCAAAAGAATAAAAAGAAAAATTGTACAAAATTTCATGCTGATTCTGATGGAATAAAAAATTTTTCTTGATTTTTGACAAAAATGTCAAAAAATCGAAATTATTAAAAGTTCGAGTTTTCCGAAAAATTTCGACATTTGAAAAAAAATTAAACCATCAGAATGGCATGAAATTTCTCACAACTTTTCCTTTTATAATTTTGGTCTGACAAGTCGAACAAAATAGTTTCTGGGACTGATATGTTATTTTTGCACTTTAGGCGGAAATGACTCTCAGCACGATGTTAAATATCCCAGATCATCATTTCTAAGAATTGGAACTAAAACATTGTTAATTGTGGCAGGAAAAATAATAATCCAGGAGGAGGGATACATAAACTGGTCTTTTGAATCCACTTGAAAATCGGGGAAAAAAAATTAAAAATGTAAAATTTTATAAGAAAAATCGAACTTTTTAGGAAATTCAAAATTACTTATTTTTGAAATTCGGGCATTTATAAAATGGAATTCAAAGGGTTGTAAACAATTTTTCCCTTCAAAGATTTTTTTGTGAATTTCGAAAATTACCAATCAAAATATGTTTTTTTTTTTAAATTTTATATGAATACCTTTATATTCATTTTCGCATTTGTCTTATTTTGGCAAAAAAAAAAACGAATTTTTATATACTTTAAAATAAAAAATATATTAAAAAGGTTAATAAGATGCATGATCTTAAGTGTATGTATTAGTATCGCGTCGAAACTCGTGTGTTGTTGGCACAATTTTGTGGCCCGCCGGTTGGTTGGACATTCATCGGTTGGACCATAACCAATTTTTTATGGTTTTGCTGGCTGGCCATGCCCATTTTGGTGGTTGGCCCATGGGTGAACGGCTTTTTGAGGCCTATGCTGGTAAGCACGGAGTTGATTGCTTTTCGATACGTTTGGCTGAAAATTGGGATAGGAAATCAGACGAAATTTTAATACAGAAAACTGGGAATCAGAAGTGTTTGGATCAGAAATAAGTATGCGGATCATAAGCTAGAATAAGTTTTTTTGGACAAGAATAATTACAAATTTTGGACAAAAATAAATAAATGTGGAAATCAGAACTCACTATTATAGAGAGATTTAATTGGCCTATTAGACACTAAAAAGACAAGAATTTGGAAGCATCGGCAGATCCGTACATGATATTAAAATCAAATTTTCAATGGATACACCCGCTTATAATGTTGAAAAATTAAAAGCTAAATAGGGACCCCTCATTTCCTATAGAACTTCAAAAAACGAAAGTGGCCAGTCCATTCCTTCAGACTCTTCTCGGATGATAAAATTATTTTATGAATATTATTAAAATTTTAAAACAATAAAGTTCCCCGATGCCATTGCTGATGGAATGCAGAAAGTGATAATTTAAAGTAGGGTTGGGCACGGGGGGTGGATTTGGCAAAAATCGGGGACAGGGATTTCCGGGGATGGCCCGGTCGGGGACGGGGATGAAAAATCGGCCGGGGACGGGGATCGGGGATTTCGGGGACGAGGATGGGTGAAAATTTTCGAAGTCTTTTTTCCAGAAAAATTTTTTCTTAAAAATTTTTTCAACTATCACAAATGTCAAATTTTTTAATTGATTCTCCTATTTTTTGGTTGAGGAAATTTAACTGTGGGAGGTGGCGGCGGTCCCGATAGGGGCCGCCGGAGAAAATTTTGAAAATTAAGACAATTTTCTATTAAAAATTGATCAATTTTTATGTCCATTTCTGGAATTTATTTTCGAAAATTAAAGAATTTGTCATCATTTCTAAAGAAAAATTTTGCTTTTTATGACTTTAGCTGTTTGTAATGTAATGTATTTTTATTCAAAAAATTAAAATAATCTAAAAATGAATGAAAAAAGATTCAAAGATAATATTTAAGAATATAAAGGTGGTGAGGAATCGAACCTGCGCTCCATCAGTGAACCCGCATTGTTTCCACTGAGCCAAGGCCCATTTGGCTGGTGACTCACTAAATTTCCTTAACGGTTGGATCCAAAATGGGATCTTTAGTGGTGTATTTTCATCCCCGAATCCCCGCGGGGATGCGGGTCGGGGATCGGGGATGTCGGGGATGGGCTCGTCGGGGACGGGGATGAGGCCCAAAAAAGTCGGGGAATGGGGGGGAAGGGGGGGATATCGCCCCGTGCCCAACCCTAATTTAAAGACGGTATTTTACGGGGTTTTACCTGAAATAGTACAAGGTGGGTGCATTTGCCGACGATGTCAGGATGGACATTGTGGAGTAGGAGGTGGACAAGTAGGTGGCCTGTACAGGGTCTATCCCGGCCATCTTGATCAGATCGCCCATGAACAGGGCGGGAAACCAGCCGATCAGTTCCACGATGACGAGCACAAGCAGAGATTTGAACACATTTTGCGAGAAATTTTGGATCTCTAAAAGGGTGCGATTTTTAGGGAAATCGAATTTTTCACAGGTTTATCACCCTATTGGAAGAAACCATAATACAGTTATTTTATTCTTTTACTTGCTATTTGACATTTCTCTGGATCAATACCTATAACAAATTAGAAATCAAAATCATAATTCATAATGATTCAAATTGTATACCTATTAAAAATATTTCTGAGTTAATAAGTATATTTAACATATTTTTATAAAGACACGTTTTTAAATATTTTTTAATGCATATAAGAAAACTTTAAAATATTTAGAGAACACTTGGACAAATTTTGATATATATGGGAAAAATGTTTTTTGTTGAAAATTTCACAATTATACACAGGAAAGTTGAAATGTAAACAATTTCTTTCTCTATTTTTGCCTATGGTTTTAATAGGGAACGCACCAAAAATATATTCACTATGAATATTTCTATTCATTTATAGAGAATATACTTCAATATATATTATTACTAGGGCTTCAAAAAATATCGACATAAAATCGCAAAATACCGGCAAAAATTAGTGAAAATATCGACATAAATTTGCCATTCTTAGGGGTGTATTTTAAAATTTTCGCCAAATTTGCCATTCTTAGGGGTGTATTTTAAAATTTTCGCCAAATTTGCCATTCTTAGGGGTGTATTTTAAAATTTTCGCCAAATTTGCCATTCTTAGGGGTGTATTTTTCAATTTTTGCCAAAATTCTCTTTCTTAGGGGACTATTTTTCAATTTTTGCTAAATTTGCCATTCTTAGGGGTGTATTTTTCGGATTTTTTTCCAAAAAAGTTAAAATATCGGCCAAAAATCGCAAAATACAGGCAAAAATTAGTGAAAATATCGACATAAATTTGCCATTCTTAGGGGTGTATTTTAAAATTTTCGCCAAATTTGCCATTCTTAGGGGTGTATTTTAAAATTTTCGCCAAATTTGCCATTCTTAGGGGTGTATTTTAAAATTTTCGCCAAAATTCTCTTTCTTAGGGGACTATTTTTCAATTTTTGCTAAATTTGCCATTCTTAAGGGTGTATTTTTCGGATTTTTTTCCAAAAAAGTTAAAATATCGCCAAAAATATCGGCATAACTTGAAAATATCGATGCAATATCGAAATATCGGCATAAAGTCCAAAATATCGAAAAATATCGAAAATATCGACAAAAAAAGTAGTTGTTTTTTGGCTCAAATCAAGCTAGAAATACTTTTTATATGATTTTCAGGCCATTTTGAGCCTCCGCAAAAAATATCGATTTCGATATTTTTTGAAGCCCTAATTATTACCACTCACTTTGTTTGTTCTTGGCCTTCAGAATGGCCCAGATCAGCACATAGATCACCACCACCAGCCCATGCATGACGAATGTACGGGTATGAGAAATGGCGTAGAACTGGGAGCCAAACACGTTGGTGATGTCGGTGCCCCAGCACATCACCATCCTATAGAAAAAAGCGAAACCATGTAGGTATATAATTTAAGATCTGCGGAATTTTAAAAAATAAAAAAAACCTAGATTATGATTTGAAACCATGGTACTGTTCGGTTTTTGCGGACACGCTAATTTTTGTTATGCCGCTACTCGGAGGGCTCATCCTATATTTCACATAAATTCATTTCACATAAATTTTTAAAAATAGAAAATTGAATTATACCAGATAGTTGAATAAGAAAATTCTTAAAAAATGTAGACGCCAAGTTTTATGTGAAATGAATTTATGTGAAATGAATGGGCCCCCTTGGGGGTATAAAACATGCTTTTTCGTACTAAAATATTAAAAATTGCAAAAAATAAATCTGAAAAAATTTCCATACCCTCCCCCAGAACTGGCAGAATAAAAATTGGTGTATCCATAAAATCCAGGAAATTGATATGTGAAAATAAAATACATCATAACATTATGTGAGCAAGATAATGGATGCTCACTTGCTACTGCTAGCCTGATGAGCTAAGTAGTTCAGCCCGATCAAGCACAAGGTGCTAACTATGGAGCTGGCCACAAGGAACAGATGCACAATTTTGAACTTGGCCTTTGCACTCCTGAAAATGGTAATTGGTATATGTAAGCTCAAAGGGTCTAATAAATTTAGACCAAACAGCTCTTCTATGAAGACGTATTAACTGCTCAATCTAATGACTAAGGCTACAATAAGTCCTAAAAATTAATTCCTCTCCAAATATGCCAAAGTTACAAAACGCAAAAATAGGCTTATTAGGTCTAACTATGCTGCAAAAATTGTGTTCCATAACTAGAATTACTCTAAAAATCTGATCCTTTATACTTGAAAGCTTGTCTTAAGCTTGTGTAGATTTTAGATTTTTAATCAATACATCTAATAGGACTTGGCCGATTTAGTTGGATTTTTTGCAACCCATACGAATACTATTTAACTCACCAAAATGGAAACAGCACGGCACCGAGACGTTCCAGCCCAACTTGGATCATGGTCGGGAAAGCGATCAGGATGCCGAGAAGTGGAAGCACTTGGAGGATGAAGCAGTGGGGAAACAGGGGCAGAACGTTGATCCCGGAGACAGCGATGCCAAAAGTGATCAGACTGTGAAGCTGGAAAAGGGCCAGACAGCCAGAGTCCAGGGCGATCAGCCAGTTGCACACGGAACGCAAGTTTCTGGACAGGGAAAATCAGAATCGCTAAAGAAGAGAGATCAGGTTTATGGCAGGAAAATCAGAACTATAAGAGGAAAAACAAAATTGATCATGAAAAGGAACCAAAATGACAGAATAGTAATGGTCAGAATCGATAAATAGGAACAACTTTTTGAATAGAAAAATCAGAACCGATAGAGCAGAGGGATATTGAACAAAATCAGAAGCGAAGAAGAGAAAGAATCAATCGAAAATTAGAGTGAACGGATGTATGCTAGAAAAGGATCAGAAATAGTGGAAGAGTGGAGATCAGCTGAATCTATAAAGAAAGGATCAGAATGGATGTTGGAAAACTCAGAACTGGCAGAAAAGAAGGATCAGAATCAATAAATAAAAGATTCAAATGTATATCTGTTCCTTACTCTGATTTTATGGTCGCCATAACAAGACTGATGTTTAGGCCAATTCCGATGCATGAAATGACACTTCTCACACCAAGAATGGTCCACATTTGCGCCGTATGGCCTCCGTTTTGGTTGAAAATGTCGGCATAGGTCAGCGATGAGAAATTGGACATATTGTCCAATTTATGGAATATCTTTTATCTTGATAGGCAAAAATAAAAATGAATTTTATAAAATTTGGCCTGATTTAAGTTTTAACTTTCTAGTATATATTGAAAAATTTGCATATTAATATATATTGTGTATTTTTGTGAAGATTTTTAGCGATTCCCCCATTGTTTTTTTATATAAAAGGCATCCATAAATACAACAGAAAAGCCCAAAAAATGCCGTAGTAGATACCGTATTTTTCATTTTTCATATTTTAAGAATTGAATACTATGTACTGGTACACATCGACTACTGTACGTACTGTGTACTGATACTGGTTTTCGCAAAATGTTGAACTCCATGTAATTTTAACCCACTTTGAGCAGTAAAAGTGTATGCATTCTAAGGGTTGTACGACATTTGCGGCCCCGACATTTGCGGCTAGAACCAACCTAGAGAAATGTTTTTTGGTGTCAAAAATAGAGCAAAAAATTAGCTAAAAATTTGCCCTAAGCCCGCTCGAATTGGACAACTGTTAAAAAAGTTATGGCCAAAATAACGATTTAGGCCAAATCCAAGGTATTTTGGCCATAACTTTTTTCGCAATGGACCAATTTGGGTGGTCTTTGCTTCATTTTGTAGCTAATTTTTTGCTCTATTTTTTGAAATCAAACTCATTTTTCTAGCTCCCATTTGAACTGAGTTATGAATGGGCCGCAAGTGTCGGGGCCGCAAATGTAGGCACACCCATTCTAAGTCAGCTGAAAAATCATTCAATTCCCTAAATTATTCATTAAAAATGTAGCTCATTGCTATTTCCTGAATTTTTCCGGTTTTTTCGAAAAAAATCTTAAATTATTTGGGTTTTTAATTAACACATTGTTGAGCATATTTTGCTATTTTATGCATTTTTATGTGCATATTTGTGTTCCTTTATGTTTATTAATTAGGCCACTAATGGACATCACACATCAGACATCAATTATTAAGGACATTACAATTCATTTACCCGGAATTGTCCCCTTAAACTGTACGGTATATGGTATTTTTTCCCCTCAAAATGTTATACTTTTCACAATGTTGCTAATTCCCAATTAAATATCATTGCTTGGCCAAATTTCAAAGTGCAAAAAGGCCAGAAAATTATGCAACAAATTTGCAAACGACACTTATCGACCACTCGTACTCGTAATACGAGCACGAGACGAGTGCACAGCATTGATCCGAAAAAAAATAAATTTATTTTTTATTCCCACTTATTATAAAAATTGTTACACAACAAATAAAATTTTAAAAAAACGAATAAAAATTGTATTGTCATAAACTTCGGATATGTATGATTCCTGTAAAATCACGCATTATTATTGACTTCTCCCTGCTGCTCTTCCCCCCAGGGTCCAAACAGATCGATGGTCGGATCCAACACTTGGGATTCCTTGTTTCTCCACAGTCTCCAAAATTTGGTCCCAATGCACCACATATTTTGTCCATTCACTTTACAAAGTGGGGGATTGATTTATTAGCAGGGGATATTTGGCATTTTGTGATTTGGATTAACTGCATTATTGTTGGAGAAGGGTACTTCGCTATCCGGGCAGCAGAGTGACCCTACTTTCTAAATTATTTTTTAGTTGAAAAAAGGCACGGACTCACTCGCTACCGGTTTTGGGTAATTTTTCTAGATCACCCCCCCCCCTCGAAACTGGAAGGGTATTACCATCGATTTTGAGGGGAAAGTAAAAGAAAACCATCGAAAATCGGGTGCTGGGTTTTTTAAAAAAGCCCAACGTGGGCGTTAAAAAAAGGCCCAATGCGGCCAGTCTGGCCTAAATTTTTTTTGTCAGACTTGTTAGACAAAAAGTATAAATGGCAAAATTGTTCAGAATTTTTTGCTGATTCGAATGGTATAAAAAATTTTTCCGTACTTCTAACAAAAAGTTCGAAATATCCCCTAAAAAATCCTATTTTTCGGTATTTCGGGAAAATTTCGAACTTTTTGGCGGAATTTCGAAAAAATAAAAATATCAGCAGATAGAGAATAAAATTCTGCACTTTTGCTTTTTATTCTTTTGGTCTAACTGGTCTTACAAAAAAGTAGCCACATTGGGCCTTTTTTAAAGACCCAGCACCGTTCTTTTACTTCCACAAAAAATACTCCTACTGGCGGAGTTAGTAGTGTTTCCTGCCGGGTAAATACCTTCATCGTTTCCAATTTCCTTTCTATATTTTCCACATTTGTACCTGAACAAAGCCCTAATCTCTTGGTTGTGCTCGGGCATTGGCTGTAAGAATTCCAGAACCGTGGCACGATTTTCTTCGTACTTCTGCTTCAGGGAATCGTACGTCTGACGCAGCCAATAAACGACATAGTCCCGTCGGNCCCCCCCCCCCCCCTCATAGCATTTCATCTTTTCCTGCTATAATTTGGTCTTATAAGCTCTTGTTAAGCAGGTTTTAATTCTTATTGATAAACTTAAAAATTTATTAATCGAAGCTAAGTATATTCAATCGAGAATTTCAAATAAGAAAAGTTGAATTTCCGTCGCCCAATAAAATCAAAATGATGGCAAATTACTCATTCTAGTAAAGGTACCGTATTCCTCTACAATAAGAACCCCTTTGTGAGGGCCATTATTTTTAAATGTTACCGGTACAATGTGGAACATGGCCCTGTGCAACATTTGATACAATACCATCTTCTAAAGCGGATCGGCCAAATGTTGGGCCCATTTGCAGGTGGTCAATATTTGCCATTTGTGCTCGTAGTCCATTTGGCCACCATGGTCCAATTGGTTAATTGTTTTCTCAATTGTGGCCACATCAATGCCTTTGCTGGTGCAAAACGGGACAAATTTGTCCAGCTTCGTATAGGCCTTTTGTTTGGTAATCTGGATTTTTTGATCAACAGATAAAATTTTTTAAAATTGTTTAAACTAGTAACCGGACCAAGACAAGTTTTTCAAGAATCTTGCTTATTACCAAATTTGTGCATTTTTGAAAAAAAAAATTTGTGTTAGAGCTTTTTTGAAAATTTGAGGTGATTTAAATTCAGAAACTCGATTTTGTAGAGATTTGATGACCGATTTAATGATTTGGATTAGGGTTGCAGGAAGCCCCGCGGGGAACGGGTCACCGTGGGGACATTTCGACAGTGGACATTTTAGACAGTGGACATTTCGAATTTCGACAGTGAATAATTCGACAGTAGTTTTAATTTTTTATATAAAGAACAATTGGGCTATAAATATCAGTGGAGAAATTTTTACAAAATCCGAGGCCCATAAACTTGAAAAATCCGAGGCCTGTGAATTTTTTTTGAAAGATTCAAGGCCTAATAAATTTTTTTTGAAAAAGCCGATCCTTTGAGTTGTCTATCTTTTGGTTTTTAAGTTTTTTTTTAAATTTTATCATTTAAAATTTTTAAAAATGTCCACTGTCGAATTGTCCCGTCACGCACCCAATAAACTTCATAGAATGCCGAAAAGTGTTGCCAGCCGATCAGATTGCTGATTTTCAACAATGTTCTTAGCCAGATCGGTCTCAATAGTTCATCACCATCTTCATCCCCCAAAAATGCTTTCAAATTGATAAAATAATTTTGAGGAGAGGAGTACTGAAACCGAGCATACATATCATCCCTGATTTGTACAGGATTGGATGTTTGTTCTTTATACCACGATACCAAGGATCTGTACCACAATCCGGCATATCCTGTGACATTTAAGCATTATCATTTTTAGTTGTCTTATATTTATTTATTTAATTTTTACCATTCATGTAATAGATGAAATAAATTGGAAATGAGCATTTTTGCCACTATGATAATTGATAACATAAATTTATTTGCAAAAATGAAAATTAAAATTCATAGGGCCTCTCCTATAAATTATAACAAACATGTATGTACCTCGGTTTTTTGAATACATTTTCCAGCCATAAAATCATCGAAATTCGGCTTTATACCATGAGTAATCTGAAGCAAAAAAAAAAATTATACGCAACAACGGAACATTGAATTAAAATGCAAAAATGGATATTGTTTCCACACATTTCGTGTATTTCGCATTTTTTATTCTAGGAAAAATTAAAATTGCAATGAAGGAATTATTATATTGATTTGTACATATTTTTATGCTTTGCGAAATAAAATCATAAATCAGTGTCATTTCACATAAAAAGTAACTTTTACTTCATTAAAGCGAATTAATTTGCAATATTATTTATTTTTCTTTTTATTATTCTTCTCTCAAGACATCCACGTCAGCAATATATATGATTATATTTCAAATTAACTTATTTTATATGGTGTGCCGACACTTGCGGCTCATTCATTATAACTCGGTTCTAACGGTGCCGGGTCGTTTTAAAAAAGTATCATGATGGGCGTTTTAAAAAAAGGATCAAAACTCAATATGTCCTCTAAAAACTTTTTTGTTAGAACTTTTAGATCAAATGTATAAAAGGCAAAGTTGTGCAGAATTTTATGCTCTATCTGCTGGTATAAATTTTTCTTCGAATTTCGAACAAAAATGTCGAAAAAATCAAAAAACTTTATTTTTTAGATATTTTTGACTTTTTCGATATTTTTGTTCAAAATTCGAAAAAAAATAAATTATACCAGCAGATAGAGCATAAAATTCTGCACAACTTTGCCTTTAATACATTTGGTCTAACGGGTCTAACAAAAAAGTTTTTAGAGGACATATTGAGTTTTGATCCATTTTTTTAAAACGACATAGCACCATTCTAATTAAACCTAAAGGAATGAGTTTGGTGCCAAAAAATCATTTGCGGCCCGACATACGAGATTTTTCGAGATTCTCGATCGAAATCTCGACCCAAAGTCCGGTCTATAGTCCAGTCCAGAGTGTAAAATTGATAAATCCTATAGTGGGCCTTTTACAGGTAGTACAAAAGGTTATACGACATTTGCGGCTATCGCTATAATTTGGTTCAAATCAACCCTAGGAAAATGAATTTGATATCCAAAATAGAGCAAAAAATTAGCTACAAAATAATCCTAAGCACACCCAAATTGGTCCAGAGTGAAAAAAGTTATGGTCAAATTAATGGTTTTGGCCAAATTCAAGGTATTTTGGCCATAACTTTTTTTTTTAAATTTGGGTGGTCATAGGCTTATTTTGTAGCTAATTTTTTGCTCTATTTTTGATATCAAACTCATTTTCCTAGGGTTGATTTGAACCAAATTATAGCGAGAGCCGCAAATGTCGCATAACCTTTTATACTGTTGGGTCAACAACCCACTAAAGAACTGGAATAGGATTTAAGATGTTTATGGCGTTCTGCCAATGATCTTTCGATACATTGTGACTTTATATCCTCCCTTCCCAGTTCTCATTCCCCATTCATTCTCCATAATCACTTTTAAAAATAGTCGCTTCCCCCAATTTCCCGCTCCCAATATTCCACTGTTATTTTTGCTCTAAATAAATATTGTTATTTATTTCTTCGGCTCTCTATTTAATTGTGTCATCAAGGCACAACAGTGGCGCAGTCAGTTAAAAGCCGAATCTCCGGAAAGCAGAATTCGGACAGGAAAATTCGTGGGTTTCGAAATTTTTGTTGTTCCCACCACAGCAGGAAGCACACCTATCGATCGATTTTCCCACCTACACACATCCATCCGTCGTTCATCGGACTTAAGGACTGTCTACCGCTCTTCTCCCAACAGAAATCCCTGATAAATAGCTTGGCGCTTTTTATCAGAAGAAATCACCGCGCTCCTGTTTAGTGTTTTGGCAACACTACTCAGGTCATCCACGCGCACCGCTATAGCTTTCTAACTTGGCGCTAGATAGCACAAATAGCGGCTTCTCTCCACTCTCGTCTAAATTTGCGGTTTTCCTGAGTCCCGAACATGGATCCGACGCTCGCTGCATTGCTCAAACAGCTCACCGACGTGGTCACAAGGCAGCAGACCCAGCCCGGCACAGCAATTTCGACAAATCTGCCGGACATTCAGCCATACGACCACGAGGATGGAGTGGACAATGGTTTCGAGGAATGGCTGGATCGCTTCACTTTCGCACTCGACTGCAATGCTGCATCGCTCACGGACCAGGCCAAAGTCAAGTTGCTGATGACCAAGCTGAGTCCAGCGGCGTTCGCCGAGTACAAGCGGTCCTGCCTCCCCGCCGATCTCACCAGCTTCACTTTGGCGCAAACCAAAGATCGGCTCCTCAAACTCTTCACCAAAAGTCAATCGATTTTCATCGATCGATACGACTGTTTGCGGGCCACGCGAGAAGATGGCGAAGAATTCAGCACCTTCATCAACCGCTTGAAAGGATTGTTCCGCAAGTTCAAGTGGTCAGATCTGACGGAGGAGCAGTTCAAAGCGCTGATCCTCTTGACTTCCCTGAAATCGGGAAAGGACCNAGAGCAAAAAGGGGAAGGGCCCAAAGACATGCAACACAATCACCCTTCCTGCCGCGTACATCAACACGGTCACGGCATCGGGCCTCCTGCAAGCACCCATAATCATGAATAGGAAGCAGGTATCCTTCACCCTCGACTGCGGGGCAGAGGTGAACATCATCGACGAGCGCACACATCGCTCGATCGGCAAACCTCCGCTCCAGCAATGCAGTGAGCAGGGTCGATTTTTCGAAGGAACCCGATGTTCGTTCATCGGGAAAGGCCAAACCACGTTCGAATTCAACGGCATCATCACAGAAGAGCCGTTCTATGTGGCCAAACGCGGAGCACTCAACCTACTTTGTGCATCCACAATGGACAAATTCGGATTCCTGGAGCACATGAAACAGCTCATCGAAGGGAAAACACCGAGTCCATCACATCACTTGGGCAGTGTTTCGCCAACAAACGACCCCGTCAAAGTCGAGTTGGTCGTGGCAAAACTCCAATCAGAGTTCCCTCTGGTCTTCGCAGATGACTTGGGACACTGCACCAAAACGCAAGCTCATCTCGTGCTCAAACCAGACGCGGTACCAATCTACCGACGGGCTCGGCCAGTGCCATACGCCTCATTGCCAGTCGTCAATAGCGAACTGGACCGTCTGGAGGAGATGGGAGTCATCAAACCGGTCGACCACACTCATTGGGCCGCACCCATTTTGGTCGTGAAGAAAGCAAACGGGACAGCCCGGCTCTGCGCTGATTTCTCTACCGGTTTGAACGATGCGCTCATGCTCAATCAGCACCCTCTGCCACTGCCAGAGGACATCTTCGCAACTCTTAACGGAGGACAAATTTTCAGCCAGATCGACCTCAAGGACGCTTATCTCCAAGTGGAATTGGACGACGAGTCCAAGGAACTGTGTACAATTGCCACCCATCGCGGCAACTATCAGTACCAGCGCCTTCCCTTTGGAGTTAAGTCAGCGCCAGGAATTTTCCAGTCGATCATGGACAGCATGCTTGCTGATCTTCCGTTCACCACAGCCTACTTGGATGACGTCATTGTCGTCAGCAAGACATTTGAAGAGCACAAAGCACATCTCAAGCAGCTCTTCGAACGCATCCAAGAGTACGGACTCCGGGTTCGCATTGACAAATGCTCGTTCTTCCAAGACCAGATCAAATATCTGGGAGTCATCATCAACAAAACTGGAAGAACCCCGGACCCGAACAAAATCCAAGCAATTATGGACATGCCAGAACCGACAAATGTCGCAGAACTTCGCTCGCTTCTTGGAATGGTCAACTACTACCAGGAATTCGTCCAGAACTTTCGCTTCATCCGACAACCGTTGGATCATCTCCTGAAGCAGGACATTCCTTGGAACTGGGACAAGAAGTGCAAACAGGCATGGCTCAAAATCAAGGAACTGCTGCAGTCGGACCTCCTGCTCACACACTATGATCCATCCCTCGAGATCATAGTGGCAGCCGACGCCTCTCAGCATGGAATCGGAGGAGTCATTTCACACAAGTTCCCCGATGGCACCATCAAAGCAGTTTCACACTTCTCTCGCGCACTTACAGCAGCTGAGCAAAACTACGGGCAAATCGAGAAAGAAGGTCTGGCCCTCGTTGAAGCTGTCAAGCGGTTCCACAAGATGATCTACGGTCGCAGATTCACACTGCTCACCGATCACGAACCCCTGAAAAAGATCTTCGGCAGCAAAGATGGTGTACCCAAGTACACACACAACCGTCTCATCAGATGGTCACTTATCTTGCTGGCCTACGACTTCCACATTGAGTACGTCAAAACGGCGGACTTTGGCCAAGCAGATGCGCTTTCGCGACTGATTGCTCAGCAACGGCAACCAAATTCAGGCGATGTGGTCATCGCATCCTGTGATCTGGAAGCAGAATTGTCTGACACGGTCCACCAGGTTGTCCGTCAACTTCCAATCACATACAAGGATCTCGTCGCGGCCACCGAACAGGACACGGAACTTCAATCAATCCTGTCCTTCATCCACACACAATGGCCTCGTCGACACCTCTTCAATGAAACACCGGAACTTCGGACTGAAATTTTCGAACAATTTCTTCGAAGGAAAGACCAAATTTCCGTCGTGAATGGCTGCCTGATGTTCGACGAAAGGCTCATCATCCCAGCGGCACTTCGCCCGTCAATCATCAAGATGCTCCATCAAGGACATCCAGGAATGAGGCGCATGAAGTCGCTCGCCCGTCTTCACGTCTACTGGCCGCTAATGGACAAAGAAATCGACAATTTTGTCCAAAACTGCACAGCATGCGCAGCAGTGTCCAAAAATCCGGTCAAGACGACGCTACATTCATGGCCAAAGGCCACGCGACCTTGGCAGCGAGTGCACATGGACTACGCCGGTCCATTCAATGGGAAAATGTACTTGATCATCATCGACGCTTTCTCCAAATATCCTGAAATTTTCGAGATGTCGTCAACCACTTCGTCTGCTACAATCGCGAAATTTCGGTACCTGATCACTCGGCATGGAATTCCAGAGACGCTCGTCTCGGACAATGGAACGCAGTTTCGCAGCAGCCAATTCCAGCATTTCACGCAACATCACGGAATTGAGCACCTCTTCAGCGCTCCATATTCGCCGCAGTCAAACGGACAAGCCGAGCGATTCGTCGACACCTTCAAGCGCGCTTTCGCCAAAATAAAGGGGGAGGGGATCACTCAGGATGTCTTGCAGACGTTTCTGATCACCTACAGAACCACCCCCTGCGACGTGCTTCCGGTAGGCAAGTGTCCAGCCGAACTTTTCATCGGCCGCAGGCCCCGAACTCCACTGGATCTACTCCGACCGCCTTCCACTCAACCGACTGTGCGTGATCTCCCGATGGAGGAACAGTTCAACCGGAAACACGGCGCCCGACAGCGGTCGTTCGACCTCCAGGATGCCGTCTTCGCTCGTCATCGCTCGACGCAGGAATGGCGTCCCGGACGGATTAGCCAAAAGCGCGGAGTGATCTACGATGTTGTCTTCGACGATGGGACATCAGGTAGGTTCCACACCAACCAGCTTCGCACTCGGCACATCCCGGATTCGACGGTCGATGACACGTTGGACGTGTTCAACGACACTTTTGGTCTTCCGCCGCCGCCTTTGGTCCAGCCACCTGCTGAAGTACAACCGCTGGTTGAAGTGCCGCATCCGCCAGATGTGCCCGAGGTCGCTGCAAGGACACCTTCGCCTCATCGTCGTCGATACCCGGAACGGACCAGGCGTCCGCCAGTTCGATTGGACCTCTGATCACCCGCATACTTACCCGACCACGGACAGTCCAAAAGGGGGAGGTGTTGGGTCAACAACCCACTAAAGAACTGGAATAGGATTTAAGATGTTTATGGCGTTCTGCCAATGATCTTTCGATACATTGTGACTTTATATCCTCCCTTCCCAGTTCTCATTCCCCATTCATTCTCCATAATCACTTTTAAAAATAGTCGCTTCCCCCAATTTCCCGCTCCCAATATTCCACTGTTATTTTTGCTCTAAATAAATATTGTTATTTATTTCTTCGGCTCTCTATTTAATTGTGTCATCAAGGCACAACATATACCTGTAAAAGGCCCAGTATAGGATTTATCAATTTTGCACTCTGGACTGGACTAGAGACTTTGGGGTCGAGATTTCGATCGAGAATCGCGAAACATCTCGTTTCTCTTAATATATCGTACAATATGAACGAGATTTTTCGAGAGTTTATAATTTACGAAAAATTCCAATAAAGATTTAATATGTAGTGGGAGTTTATGTAAAAATGAGAATTAATAGTGCAATAATGAGATATAATAGCGAGATTTAATAGTAAGTTTTAATAATGCTAATTGATTAAAAGGAGTCTGCGCTTCAAAAAATGATCATATTATGTATATTTTCTGCGTTATACCAACAGGGCTGGCCTTTTTCTCACCCCTTATCTGGAAATTTTCTCAACCCTTATAATCAATTCCCAAAAATTTGGGAGAAGAAATGAGTAAATCATAAATGAAGCAGATGAGAATCTAATACAGGATTTCGGGATGAATGGGCAGAAGAAATTTTTCCATGGGGCGTGTTTCAGAAAATTTCGCGTTTTTAGACCATTTTTATGAAACCCGATCAATTTTTTGTGTTTTATGGAGAAATTTTAGGTATTATTGTGTAGTCTTTTGAAAACACAAAATATTTGTTAATATGTATAAGGCGTAAAAAACCGCGTGAAAAAAATGTTAAAGTCCCATATTTTTTGATATTTTCACATATTAAAAATACTTATTTTTATACTTTTGGTCTAGCAAACTTAAAAAAAACTTTCGACCAGATTTGCTCATTTGGCAGTTTTTTAACGCCCTAACACCGTTTTGGATATTTGTGGAGGATCTTGTTATAATTCGGCTCAATCGTAAGTCGTAACCTAGAACAACCATCTGATATCAAAAAATAGAGCAAAAAAATTAGCTACAAGATAAAAACTCATTCAAAATGGCCCATTATGAAATACTAAATTATGGCCAAAATAATGTTTTTGGATACATGTGCAGAGTGTTGTGGCTATAACTTTTTTTCACAAAGGTCTAATTCGAGCAGGCTTAGGCTTATTTTGTAGCCAAATTTTTACTCTATTTTTTACATCAGGCCAATTTTATATAAATTGCGTTTGAACCGAAATAAAAAAAAATTATTGCGAAATGTCCGCAAGTCGGATAGCCATTTTTGGGCACCCTATAAGTTGGGCAGTAATCAGTTGGGCAATGATCATTTGGGCAGTAAAAAATTATATTAAAAAACTGATTTTATTTTCTATCCTTTAAAAAATGTTCGAATTACCATGTTTTGCTTGAAAATTTCAAAAAAGATTTCACCAGCCTTAGTTTTTCAAAAAATCTGATTTATATAGGCATCTGATCCTTCGAAAATTTTCACAAAGCTACAGAGCTTTTTCACAGGTCTCGGTTTTTCATTTAGATCTTATAGGCCTCGACTTTAAAAAAATTTGCAGGTCACGGATTTTTCGAAAAAAATTCAGATTTGAAAAAAGTCCGGCCTGTATTTTCTAAATTTTCAAAAGAAATCCGAAGTAGTATATATGAATTATAAATTTTTCGAAAAAGTCATACCTATGAAATTTAAGAAAAATTTTAGGCCTAGGTATGAATTTAACTAGAAATCGCACCCTATAAAATTTTTCGAAAAATTGAAGCCTATAAAAATTTTTAAGGATAGAAAATAAAATCTGTTTTTTTATAATTTTTTACTGCCCAACTGATCGGCTCCCCATTTTTGCACTAGTAATGGAACCTTTGGCGGCAGAAAACTGCTGAGTGGTTGCCCGTGGTAAAGATAGCTATGCGCACCGTTGCTCCCCCCGTGGTATCTGATCAGACTGTAGCGGATCCACCTTTCAACTTTCTCTAACAATGGATCATTGCTTTCTTCTCCGTTTGCGCCTAAAAATATTTTTTTTTACATTTTTTTAGAAAATAAAAACTCAGACTTTCATCGAAGTTCAATATAATGCAGAAGAATAATGATAATCGGCGGAAGGCAACCATCATAATAAAATAATAAATAATAATAAAAAGAATTTTTTTAATTTTATAGTCTAAATTTCTGCAAACTCTATTTTTAGGGAATTTTAAGCGGCCAGCCCAGACAGGCCCGGTAGGAAATTTGCTGACTTAATTCTTAAACATATTGAATTTTTAGAAAATTTAAAATGATAAAAAATTAATTTAAATTATTTATGGATTTTTTATTATTTGTAGTTGTAATTTTGTGGAGAAATAAGGGAAAATCATTTTACATATCAAAAAGTTAAAAATTTTTGAAAATTTTTGGTTGGTTTAAAATTTTTAAAGATCATAGAATGAATCAAATATATTTTATTTAATTCATAATGCTTAATATTATTTTTTGCTTAGTATATGGCTTTTGAAAATGGCCGAAAAATTTACAATTTTTTTGGAAAAATTTGGTAAAAAATTTTCCTGTTCTATCCGGGGGCCAGGTAGTCATAAGGATTCTCATTCTCATGTTCAAATTTCTGTCCAAATATGGAATAATCATAGAATCATATGTTCTCTAAAACGAGTTATATCCTATAGAAAAGCGAAAAAAAATGTTAAAAAATTTGTAATGCATTTTATTTTGTTAACTTTAATAAGAAACAAAAAAAAATGTTTTTATTCAAACAAAAAAATAAGATGAAAAAATATAATAAAATATACATATTGAAATCCCAGCTAAAACCCTGAAAATTTTGATTGAAAAAGATGGCTTAAATTTGCTGGAAATGATGACAAATAGCTAGGGTTGTGCAGGACCGGTTTAAAACCGGTACCCTCGGTTTTCGGTTTTACCGGTTTTGGGCACCCCGGTTTTCGGTTTCGGTTTTCGTCGGACACCCGGTTTTCGGTTTCGGTTTTTTCGGTTTTTAGCTATTTTGAAAATTTTTGAATTTTTTTTGAAAATTTGGAAAATTTTGAAATTTGAGCTGATTTTTTGGTAGATATTTTTTTGAGTTATTCTGGGTTAGAAAGAAAGATATCAAAAGTTGAGTACAATCAAAATCGGGATTCATTTTAAATTTAATAGNTATTTTTATTCTAAAAAATTTTTATATCCAAAAAAGTTTTTAATATAAAAAATAAATGAAAGAATACTTGAAGGATTTTGAAAAAAGAGCTATGGAAGAATCGAACCTGCGCTCTTACCGTCTATGAACTAGGCTCGTTTCCATTGAGCCAAGGACCTCATGTTTCTCTCTCCCATCAAAATCCCTTTAATTTTGGATCCAAAATGGCAATTTTTGGGGGTATTTTCAAGAAATTTTACAAAAAATCCATTTCTTAGGGGTGTATGTCAAAACCGAAAACCGACCGGTTTGGACCCTCGGTTTTCGGTTTTACCGGTTTTCGGTACCCCGGTTTTCGGTTTCGGTTTTTGGCCAAAAAAACCCGGTTTTCGGTTTCGGTTTCGGTTCGGTTAACCGACCGTGCACAACCCTAACAAATACCATGATATACTGTAAAAAAAAATTAAAAATCGACGAAAATCATTCCGAAAATGAACATTGTACGACAGATTCAAAGCCAAAATGTTTTCAAAATTTGATATTCATCACATAAGAAAACTAAATAATTAATAATCTATGAATTTTATGGGCATATAGAAAATCGATCCATTCATCCTAAAAATCCAACTCTAAAGAATGATTGTTTAATAATTTTATAGAAAAAAATAATAAAATTTTCTGACTATTGGAAATTGCTAATTTAGTAACATTATCTTTTCATCTTTATTAAGGTATCTTAATAAACGGACCCTATTCATAATCAAAAGCAATTTTAGACTAAAAAATGAAATTTTTCTATAAACTTCTATGGAAATTAGATTCCTTTGTTAGAGACCCTCGATAAAGTCCCTCTCTTAGAGCCCTAAAATTTTCTTGAAGACTTTCAAGGAATTGAAGTAACAAAGCTCAAGCCTTTGAACATTGTTAAGCCAAATATTTTTAGAAATATTTGTAAAAAACTAGGGCCTTGGGATTTTTCAGGTACCAAGCCTTTTAATAAATTGCCGATCAAATTTTTTAAAATTCTGGGAAAAGCTAGTTTTTTTGATGTAATCCAAAAAAGCCTAATTTTCTTAATAAATAATCCAATTTTTTCCATTTAATAACTTTCAAAAAATTTATTGGGGAATGGTCAGAGGAGAGAAGAAAACGATAGGCAGAAGACAGATAAAGTATCGTAGAATGAATATAATTGATAAATAATTGGGGAGGCAGGAAAATTTAGCATTTTTGGACGAAAAATTCAAATTTCTCAAGGAAATTTAACCATTTTTACGGAAAAAATGTCATTCTTAGGGGTGAATTTTCGGCTAAAAATGCCATTCTTAGGGGTGTACGTTTGGTTCCGGTTCCGACTGGTTTGAAAACCGGAACCGGGTAGTTTTGGAATTTTGAAAATCGGAGCCGGAACTTTGGTTCCGGTGGGGTTCGGGAGTTCCGAACAGGTTCCGGTTCTGTGGCACCCTAGATCAAACAATTCAGCAACATAGATATTATTCGATCTTTTGGTAAACATAATAGTAAAATAAAATCTAATTGGAAAAAGAAGAAAATCGACGATAATAAATTATTGAAATACTCGGAAATTCGCAATCTTTTTTAAAAGCAAGGACGCAATTATCAGAGCTTCTTCAAAAAGGGAAAATTAATGGTCAAAGGGGTCAAATCATCATCTTAAGAGAAAAGTCCAACAATCTCTGCGTTTTAACAGAGTTTTTATGCATTTTGGGTGTGCTGTTGTACAGTTCTGATCGGACGATGACTGCTCACCCCGGACACCCATGCATTGGTCTGCTGGACTCGGGGTTGTTGAACATTGATCTGAATCTTCTTCAGTCCGATGCCCGTCAGAACCGCGTTCATTGCTTGTCGATAGGAAATGCTGCAAAATGGAAAATTTTCATACAAGATTTTCAACATTTTTTTTAATTCTAAAAAATTCGTCAAATGGCGTCAGGACAATTGGCACCAAAAAAATGATGGTGCTTGGACGTCGATGGCGCCGGATTAGATGGTACCAGCTTAGAAAAAGGGGCGCAATGGGGCGATTTGAAAAAAACGCACAAATTGCGCCAGCTAAAAAAAACTGAAGAAACCGATGGTCGGTGCCAAGTTTTAGCATAAAAATCTAACCGGTATACTACCCTAGTTTTACCTTGAATTTTCGCTTTTTCACTAATAACACTTGACGCCTTTATTTTCTAAGGCGTCAAGAAAACGCGCCGAACACCAATTGACATTTTTCCAATTGACGCCGAACACCAATTGACTTTTTTTTCTAAAAAGCGCCGAACACCGATTAACATAATTTTTGGAGTCTAATAACTAATTTTTTCCAATTTTCGATTCCCAATTATCCGTTTTCTTTTCATTTCATATCACTAATTTTAGTGCCATCAATTAAAAAAAATATATCATTTTTGGTGCCAAGTGCTGAAGCATTCAACCATTGGTGTCCAACTGTCCCAACTTTGGGTGTCCAATTGTTGGCATCATCTACCTGAAGTAGTAGAGTGTGGGGGCATTTACGGATGCGGTTAGGCAGGGGATGATGCTGTAGGCGGATGCCATGTAGGTGGACTGCAGCGCGTTCAACTGCATAGCTTGCATCAGTTTGCCCATGTAAGTGGCCGGAAACCAGCCCAACAGCTCCACAATGACCAGCACAAACAACGACTTGAACACGTTTTGCGAGAAATTCGGTTGATTGGTGGGCCCTGTTGCAATCAAAAATGCTATATATAATAGGTACTGTAGTGGGTGGTACTAGGAATTTTGGTTAATAAGTAAACAATACAAAAACAATAGCAATTAGGTGTAATTAACAGTGGTATGGTTTACAAGTCAGTTTTTTTTAATTTCCGTCCTGAAATACCAGGTTTTGCCACTGTTTTAGTATTATGGTAGTAGGTATATGAGAATAGATGGTATAGACATATGCGCTACTATATAATTGATGAGAGTAGATTTTATAACTCATGACTCATAAATATTTCAAATATTATATTATCATCTTGTATTCTATGTATGTGGTAGAGTACACAGTAAAGTGAGATACAGTACCAGTAGTCGAAGAATACCCGCATACAATACCGAGAAATTGGGCTGATTGTTGGTCCCTATTGTAGACAAAAATGCCATTTAAAGTGAATAAGGTTTAAATTTTTTGGCTAATAAATAAGATAAATAACACAATACTAATATCCAATATGTATCATTACCGTGCTATTGTTCAGAATAGTGGTTCTAAATTTTGATACAGAGAACCAACAGCATATACTCGAGACTCTCGGTCGACTTTTTATACATACATAGTTCCAAAACTTTCATTATTATTCTTAACTTTGGAGGCTAAGAATTAGAGAATAAAATTTTGAGAAAACTAGTAACAGCGAAGAATACCCTATACAGTACCAATATACAGTACCAAAACCAGTATAGTATTACCGTATTGTTTTGTACGTAGTTCATACTGATTTTAACAGTAATAGGCGAAAATCCAGTAGACTCTATATGGTAATATTGATAACTACTGTACTTTACTAAAGGGGTACTGTATGAACCCTACATTGTATGAATAGTACTCATCAAAAGAGCTGGCTGTGAAATAAATGCTCACTTTGGCCACCACCGCGACACTTCAACAGGACCCAGATCAGCAAGTAGATGGCGAACACCAGGATGTGCATGACAATTGTGCGGGTGTAGGACACTGTGTAGAACAGGCCACGGCTGGTGACATCGGTGACCTGACACATCACCATCCTGGCACAAGAAAATACATGTGCTAGACCGTCAAAATAGGGCCATTAATTTTTTCTATAACTTGCCACTCATCTACTTATTAGTCCATTAACCTAGCATTAATGGTAGATTAAATGACAAAAAATCTTACGTTTCAACATTGTGATTGGCCTCATAGTTCAGTCCGATCAGATAGAAGCAGGTGATCAGTGAGCTTGCAAAGACGGCCATATGCAAGATCTTGAAACGCTTCTTCATGCTCCTTAAAAATTAATGTTAGGTATATATCTAACCTAATATTTGGATAAGATTTGCCAAGTTTAGGGATGGAGACTATCATCAAATTCGGTGGCAATGGATTTTTGCCATGGTACTAGGACGAATAGGCCAAAATCGGGGACGAGCTATGGAGGGCAAATTTGGGGTACGGGGAGGGCAAATTTGGGGTACGGGGAGATAGGCTTGATACAGGGATTATTGGGTCAAAATAAAGGATGATTAAAATTTTGGAAAAATAAATTTTAGCCTATGAAGAAAAAAAGCCGGGGTTCAGTTCTTAGGCCAAAATTGGGGACAAGGAATGTCTATGATGCAGGGTTCTGGTTGAGAACATAAAATCAAATTTTTCATGAATATTCAATGCCAAAATAAAGCGAATACGGTAACAAACATCATTTTGATTTTGTTTACCAAATTGGCATCAGGATGTTGGCGAGGCGTTCCAGCCCGATTTGGAGCATCGCCGGGAAGGACATCAGAATGCCAAAAAGTGGCACAACTTGGAGCCAAAAACAGACGGACAAGGGCACAAAGTTGAGGCCGATCAAAGCGATTGAAATTGTGATCAGAGTGTTCAGCTGGAACAAGGCCAGACATGACGAGTCGATGGCGATCAGGACGTTGCAAATGGTCCGTAGAGAGCTGAAAAAACCGGAAAAATCTCAGAATCCCAAAAATTAATCAATAGAAGACTCAGAATACGTTGTCTTCAAAATTATCGTTTTGATGGGTTTAAAAAAGGCCATTTATGGTAATTGAATTCTAGCTGCACTGAAACCAGTGATCGGAAAATTGGTTACTGTTCGTACTCGACTCGTACTTCGTTTTGTGATTCCTCCTCTAATTTCGTACTCGTAACTCGTACCATTTTTTCGACCCCACATACTAGTACCACCCTATTTGGTCCATTCATAGTTCGTATTCGTAGAACGATTATGAGTAAGAGTACGAAGTACGAGTATTGTGGGAATAGTATAACATATGAGTGTCAAAGTGGACGATTTTTGACGTCCTATCTAGACCATTTTCCATTAGTATAAGGAAGGCTATGATAAGTGCAATTATAGCGTTGGTAGAAATCACCCCCGGACAACTCACCCCAATGACTTTGTTTCGATCATAACTCAGCCCATAAGCAACTTTAATTTTTGATCTTGGTGTTCAAAAGATAGAAGCTATATATGTTTACTAAGATATGCAAAAAGATCTTCCGAATTGGCCAAGTGCGAAAAAAGTTATGGCCAGAATAAACCATAAAACCGCGATTTTGGCCAAGATGTGGCCATAACTTTTTTTCCCACTTGGCCAATTCAGAAGATCCTTTTTGCATATTTGTAGAAACATAAAGCTCTATCTTTTGAAACCAAGATCAAAACTTGAAGTTGCATCTGAGCTGAGTTATGATCAAAAAAAATCGCTGGGGGTTGAGTTATCCGGGGGTGATTTGCGTCGACCCGTGCAATTATATGAGATCAAATAGTGAAAAATCCTGTCAAGATTTTATTTTTCACGCTTTTTTCATGTGTGCTGGTTGAATCCCGAATTTTCTAAGTCAGATCGTAGACATATTTCTTACGATTTCTTGATAGTCGCGATCACGAGCAGCGTGTTCAACAGAATGCCGATGGACGACAACAGCGCCTTTATGGCCATGATTGTCCACATCTCCGAGGAATGGCCACCATTCTGCTGGTTGAACATGTCATAGTAAGTTAGAGGACGGGATGAAGAGGATGAAGAGGATGATGATGATGATGATGAGTTGTTGGACATCGTATGAGTTTGTTTTTGCCCTTGAAAATGTAAATTGGCTATTAAAACATGTACCAAATGGATGAAATTTTTTGATTGAATAATGAACAATTACACAACATTGACATATCCAGTAATAAGTAAAAATTTAGCTAGTCGAGAAAATTTTACAAATCCATGGTAATATATGTCAGGATTATTAGTTATATATGTATAAAATGCCCGAAAATGATCTGATAGCCTAACACCTTAAATAAATCTATACGATATGTTTTTTTTTAAAAATCACATATTTCAAAGCAATACGAATGTATTACTAAGTATTTTTTGGCTAAGAAATTTTTAACCAAATTCATTTTATGCAATACTATATGCTCGATAAAACCCGTCAGAGAAATGTTGAAAATTCAGATTTTTATAGAATTTCATCTAACCGAAATTCTTCGCTAAAAATATTTTTAAGAACAATTTTCATAATAAAAAGGATGACCCCAATATCTAAAGTTTTAAAACATGGCGAACTAAAGCCTAATTAATCCATTAAATTGTGTGGTAGACAGACTTAATTGGCCAACCTTACAAAAATTTCTTTATATAAGCATAAAGGAGGATGCCAGATACAATCCGTAATAAAATTGCTGAAACAACTCTGTGAGCAATTTTTATATGGCAAATTATCGTGACCAAAAGTGTGTTTGGATTATCAATCTCATTATTGGAAAATTTGTATACAAAAAGAATACAAAATTTTTTATAGCAAAATATGTACTGAATTCATTAGAAAATGATCCCTGTTTTATTTTTTATAGAACAGAACTCTTATTAGAGACAATTGTGATGCCAATTTTGATAATTATGAAAAAGACAATGTTTGAGTTTACAAATGCCATAACTTGTTCTAAAAATGTGTCCATCAAAAAGCTGTGGCCTGTAGGACATAAAAAAGTTCGGCAACCGGCGGGACTTGAACCCGCGACCCTCCCCTACCGTGGGATGCTCTTACCCATTGAGCTATGGATGCACTTTTCATTGGTCCTTCCCGGTCATTTATCCCACTTCCTACCACACGCGCTCAGGCATCACAGCCCAAATTGGCCATAAAAGTCACAAACATATTTGGAAATAAAGATTCGTGGGTATAGAATGGGTTAAGATCCATTAAAAAACTGTCCCTTACAAGTTAGAGATTGTTTAGTTGGGGATAATTCTAAAAAAGTTGTGCTTGAATATAAACTACAATTATCCAAGATGGATATTTTTGTATTAGATTACTAAATAGGTAGCAAATAAATGATCCTGCCAAACTAAAACTGTGCTGAAAAAACAAATCGATTTTTTGTCTTTTACTGTGGAAAAATTTAGCTTTTCTAAAAACATGATTTTTCTGCTTGAAAATTTTCAAAAAAAAAATTTGGCCAAGAATAGAGCATATTTCTGAATATTATTTTGGCCAAAAAAGTTTATAACTGTAGTCATATGCTATAATGAAACCCATACCAAATGTTGGTTCTCTTTAAAACAAACTTTAAAAAGTGTGCTTGAGGAATTGAAGAATTCATTATCTCATACAAAATTTGGCCAAAGTAAGAATGTACCGTACTTCCGGCCATCTTCTGCTGCTGAACAATGTTGCATGGCTCCATTTGCTCATTATTTTCGTCTGCATCAGCGATTTGTGGTGGTTGCGATTATAATTTAAGAATGGCCTATACCCCGAATTAGATCTGCTGGTGTATTTACATAAACAGCAGCAAAAAGGTACATTTAGAATACATTTTCAGTTCGATTCACTTTTCTATGCCAATTTTTTACTTTTCAATGAAAAAATATAAAAGTCGGTTAATTTTTTTTTGTTAAATTAATAAACCAAAATGAAAGTTGGAAGTGCGAAACAAAATAAAAAATTTTTGACCAATTTTGGGGTGTGCCTTCTTTACGGCGCCAGTTTATTTATTTCACGTCAGGTTGATTTTTGTAATTCGGGTTCTTCGAATTTCTACATATGAAATTTGGCAAAAAATACTATTCAAGGAATTCTATCATCCAGAATTTATCAATCGTTATAATTTAAGAATGATTATAATTTAAGAATGCTGTACCCCGAATTAGATTTGGTGTATTTACTAAATTACATAATCTGTTTATTCCAATTTTTTTTACAAAATCCACTTGACCCCGTCAGATGTAGAAAATTTTAGAATTTTTAGCTTTTTTCTTAAGAAAATTTTTGAGGAAAAGTAAAAATCCTGGTTACACCTGGAAACTAAAGAAAAATCCCGGCAAGATTCATATTTCCTGGCAAATTACAGGTTTTCCTGGTAATTCGTCACTGGATAAAAAGTAAATTTTCTTAAATTTTATTTTTCATCAATAAAAAGACGGAATTTCATGAATTCCATTCTTCAAATAAATGGAAATTGCATTTATTCAGAACTTCTATGATGATATGATGAATCCATTTGGCATTTAAGTACATTTCGTCATATTCATTATTTGCCACCATTTCCATAACCACCGTAACCGTAGCCGTTTTCATTTCCGTATCCGTAGCCGCCACCGTTTCCGTAACCGTATCCGTTGCCACTACCGTATCCATAGCCACCGTACCCTCTTTGTCCGCCATCATTGCCTTGTTGGAGTCCGCCACCGCCGCCATTGTTTCCCCATGGATTCTGTTCCATATTAATAATAATAATAATATAGATAAATAAAAAGAAAATCTTGTGAAAGTTGTTTATATTGAATCCAGCAGATATCTACCATTTTGACCTCATGGTAGATGCTGGATTCTGAGCTCATTCAGTTGAATTTGTTCAGTTCAAAAAAGTTACGGCCAAATCGCATATATTTTCCGGAATTGGCAAATACAGGTGAATATTTTTGCCATAACTTTTTTTATGATGGACCAAGTCATATTAGGATTAGGCTGATTTAGTAGCCAATTAATGCTCTATCTTTCGACGCCATCCTGTTTCTATTAGAGTGCAGACCCGGACCCGGGCTCGGACTTTTCCTTGATCCGAGGGTCCGGGTCCGGCCTTTTTTGAAGAGACCCCGGCCTTTTCCCGTACACCAGGTCCCGGATCCGATCCGGGGTCTCCCCAAAATCCGGGTCCGGGTTTTTTTTAGTTTCTATAGACTATGTTTGAACCGAGTCCATAGGCTCTGGTGCCGAATTCTCGTGGAGTGGGTAGATAGATATCTGGATTCAACAATTTACATACTTGGGTAGGAGGAGCCTGCTGCGGATATTGGTTGAACATCCCTGTCGGTGGTGTGATGCTGGTCCCATGGTAGGGCTGTTCGATAATATCGGTATCGGGTATCGAGTCGATAATATCGGGCCTAAATATCGGTATCGATATCGGTATCGGTATCGGGTTTTTGGTATCGAAAATCGATACTTTTTTACACTGGATAAAATGACTTTCGGAAAATTAAGTTACCGTCTGACCGACCATTGGATCCATCATTCAAATTTTGTAATACATGATGCCAAAATATTCTAACCTTTTTTCTCTGTTTTGTTTTTTCTTTTACAATTCTGTAAAGTAGAAAATAATTTGTGATCTCTTCAAAGAAATATTTTTTCTAAAATTTTTTTCTTTTTTTTCTTTCAAANTTTCCTCATAAAAAGTGTTCTTAAGCAATAAAAAATTCTCAATTTTCTTAAGAAAAAGAGCCTGAATTTTCAAAAATTTTCTCCGGCGGCCCCTATCGGGACCGCCGCCATCCCTCCCCCTCTCTACATATAGTTTCTTTATAAATACATATTTTTTTATAAAGGGCAAACCTGGTTATACCAAGAAAAAGTGGCGATCGAATCTTTCTGAAGAACACGGAATGCAGCAACTTTTTTTGCATTTTAATTTTGATGATTGATTTTTTGAATTTTTTTTAAAACTAATTTTTTTGAAAAGTATCGAATATCGGTATCGAATATCGGAATATTGGGTATCGGTACCCAATATCGGTATCGGGTCCAAATATCGGTATCGATATCGTTATCGAGTATCGGAAAATTTCAGATATCGAACAGCCCTATCCCATGGGAGTTCTGCTGGTTGTATCTTGCACCGGACCGTTTCGCCTACCGTAATCTTGATCATCGGTTCTTCTGCCATTGTTGTTCTGCGCATTCTGTCCAACCCAATTGGATGTTGATGGTGCTGCAGTAGCCTGCAGCTGGGGTCCTGCATTGCTCTGTGAAAGGAAAAATAATTGCCCCATTGAAAACACATACAGGGCTGTGGTTTATTTATTAGATCCGGAGTAGCGACGAAGAAAAAGTTCAAAAATATGGTAAATTAATAAAAAAAAATTTTTTTTATAAAAATAGCCATTAGAAAGATTTCCTAAAAGCCTAAAACCATCTTATGTACATATTATTATCTTGAGCATAAAAATATTGATCAAAAGGTCAAGTAGGAAATAGTTTCCGAACAATAAACAGAAATACATCACCTAGCACCAAAAAAACTAAAATTTATGAAAAAATGATATCTGCTGAGAATAAGAATTGAATATTACTCNCCCCCCCCCCCCCCCCCCTATTACAAGTCAATACAAACATGAGTGTATTTGTTTAGCTGACACACGTGGGATTCAATTTTAGAGGCCCCCGACAATTGAGGATTCAATCACGACATCTGAGGAACCAATAATACCATATATTTAAATTTAATCAAAATTTTTTTAGAAGAATAACAAGTTTGATCCTCAAGATTTTTAGATTTTTTTTTTGAAAATCGAGATTTATTGTCCGTGAAAGAATCGGGTTTGGGATCCTAAAATGTCGCATGACCATTTTATTTTACATTTTTGCCCTGCTGATGAGGCCCGTTGAATTGTCGTCCAGCGGAATTTGATTGTTGTCGAGTCCCATCTATGGATGGTTTAGTTGGTGGGCCTTGGGGTTGCGTTGCAGCTGCAGATCCCTGCTGCACGCATCGGCCAGCTTGACATATGCCGCCATAACATGCGGGCTGACCCTCGAGACCCTGGCAATTGCCGCCCAGTCTAATTTTCGACATGCAGCGCCCGGTCCGGCTGTTGCAGAACAAAAATCTGCGCAGAAAAATAAAATTAAAAAATTTATAACCAAGAAATCCGGGATCCCCGGTATTATGGTAGTATTTCTTACTGATAAGGTTTAAATACGGATTTATGTGAATAAAGGCTACGGGTCCTCACCAAGCAGGGCTGGGCGAAATTTCGAGTTTCATGTTTCGAGTAACATCAGAGTTTCGTTCGAATTCCGTCTTTCGAATAACTCTAACTCTCGAGCTTTTCCCAGCTCTGTTGCCAAGCCAAGAGATCAGTTGTATAGCTGTCTATAGACACCATTTCCACAAGTAAAAAAAAGGGGAAATGAATACTGTGTCTTTTCAATCAGATCTTGGCTGCTCTACCAATAAGCCACTTGGTCCGGATTGGTATATAAATCGTATTTTTCTTAAAATAGGGGGCCCCTTATTTTTTCAAAGCCTTTTGCTAATCTACCGTACCCCAATCTGCTGCTCACTTTGATCCACAATTTGGGCCCAGCGCACATGTGGGTCTCGGCGCATATTCAAACAATTGGTCGGTGTAATTGTTGCTTAACCCGTTTTTAAGTTGGGATAAAGTGCTAAATGAAATTTGGTTAATTTTCAAAAATAATTATTTGCCCCAACTCAGCGAAAATACGTTCGCCGGGTGCCAATGTGCGGATTGTATCTTCATCATATAGGCCATACAACGGTTCCATTGCAGAATCGTTGGCATGGAAAGATGAATAGTGAAAACCAGTGTTTGGTGGCATACAATTCTAAATTAATTTTAATTTTTTTTAAATATAGATATCGTAAACCTACCGGGTCATCATCCGGATATTCACTCTCGCGTTGTTGACGATTTTGCCATTTCTGGCGCCAAAGTTCCCAAATCTATTGAATATGTAATTACTAATTATTCAACAATCCATTAATACTTAGGGTATAAACTAATAAGTTCTGACGCCTATTCATATAGATATTTAAAAAATTCATAACTTTGGTATTTAGCCATCAATCTTCATGAAGCTTTTTTTTATTTCGTAGAACAAAATGTGCTCTTCTATATTTGCTAAAAAAGAATATTAAAAAAAGTTATGATTTTTTGCTCAATAAACACAAAATTGGAAATTTTACCATGTTTTTTCTATGGTCTCTAGCTAAACTATTCCGCAAAGATGGAACAAAAAATCAGCGGGAAAAGATAGCCCAAAGGATGCACTTTTATGTCACAAAAAAGAAAAATTTCAGTAAATTCAACCAAAACTAATATGGGGCATCCAAAACCACCTAAAAATTAGGGCAATTTCTTGGGTCAAAATGAGAATCTCGACTGTGAGACTTTTTCAAATGCCAAAATCATTATTAAACTATATTATTATGCCACAATAGGCCATATAATACAAAAATTCCATTTTCATGGTTTCTTTTGGTCACTTACGTCAAAGTTTAATTTTTGGACGTTATGCTCAAAAACGATGTTTCAAAAAGGGCTCCCAAGAAAAAATGGTACAGTTAAGTTGGAAAGCTTATTTTTGCCCAGAATATCCGTCAAATTGTGCTCTATCAGAATAGCATTTGAATTGATCCTCTGGCCCTTTCTATTGTTGAGAAAATTTATTCCAATTTGACCAAGTTGAAAATGACGTCAGGTTGTTTATTGCCTCCAAACTCCTCTGAATTTTAAGCAAGGGGCCTTGATTTTTTGCATAAAATAAGACAACATATCATCGATATAATGATTGCTATTTGAGCTATTGATTGGGTTTAATTTGATTTTTTAATAAATATTTTTCTAAAATTAATGAATAGGCGTCAAAACTTAGTTTACACCCTAAGTAATAAGGCCAACCAACCAGTTCGATGAAGGAATGGTAGAGGAAGAAGAGCGGGTCCTGCGTTGAATATTTGACATCCTCCATGGAGCCGCCGATGAAGTCGTGCACAAACTGGTGCTGCACCTCGAGCAGTTCATTGACCCGGTTGCACCCTGTAAACCAGCGCATCACGCCTGCCATGTCCCGGGACGCATTCAGTTGGCGCAACTGCTCCACACTGCAGTTTGGACGTACATACAGCTGACGCAGGTATTTACAATCCTGAAAAAAGGTCCGGTACTTTTTAACTTTGTGTCCTATTTTTAAAATTTTTTGGTTAAATTTTCCCATAAAATCATCTCAAAAGGACTTCCCTAAGGTCGATAATTTTGGATGCTGAATCTGAATCTGACGTAATTTTGACGTAATGCGTCATTTGACGTCACTTTTTGAGGTTGACGTCAGAATTTTTTTGAAATTTTAAAAAATTTAATGTCAGCAACAAAAAGTGACGTCAGATGGTACAGAATGTCAAAATGGACGTTAGAACAGGAACCTGCGACAAAAATTTTAAAAAATTTAATGTCAGCAACAAAAAGTGACGTCAAATGGTACAAAATGTCAAAATGGACGTTAGAACCGGAACCTGCGACAAAAATTATTCCCTGAAAAAAATTCAAAAAAAAAAATTTCAGCGTCAAAGTCAAAAAAATGACATCAGATGACGCATTACGTCAAAATTGACGTCAGGTTCGAATTCTGCGTCAAAAATTACCCTAGGAGAAATGGTTTTTAGGCGATTTAAAATAAATTTCTAAAAATTTTGTTGTGCGGAGGGGTAAAAACAGGACACAAACTTAAAAAGTACCAAAAGTAATGGAGTTTGGTATTTACCGTATTTACTGTGATAAGAAAGCTCCGATTAATTTTTCATAACAAGATCGTGGGGGTCCCGACCAAAGATGTGATCGATATTCGATTTTTGATATTCAGTCATTTTTGGCACCGAATAATAGATAGTCGATTTTTGAGCCAAAATAAAAAAAATCCACTTCTAACTAAGAACAGGGAATTCAAATAAGGATAGGAAAATGAAGAATAGGAAAAAATAGGAATTTAGAAAAAATGAGAAATTTTTATTATAAAATGCAATTTTCTTAGCAAAATGGATCAAGTTTCAAAAAAGTTCTCCAGAAACGAGGTAAAATTATTTCAAAATTTACTACAGTAATTGATCTAAATATACACGAGCAATGTGCTCATTTTTCAAAGGGTCAAAATATTCAAAACTTCCTTCAAAAACGGCTCAATCTACATTATTTAAATTTTTCAAAAAAAAATTCGAGCCCCTCGAATATTCGATTTTTCGCGGGTGATCGATCACATCCCTTGTCTGATCAGTAGCCCTATTTCCATTTTTTTAAATTAATTGAAATTCCTTTTTAAAAAATACCATGTATTGTGTCGGATTGAACACAACATTAGTATGGCCCAAAATCCATGCCAATTCTTGCTTGCCAAGCAACATTTGTAGACTTAATGCAGAAAAAAGATTGTTTAAATAATTTTACTTTTAGAAATCAAAATGAAAAAGCATTTTAAAATCTCATTCGTTTCGCGATACGACTTTTGCAGACCCGACATTTGCAGATCACATTATAACTCGGTTTAAACGAAAGTTAGAGAGGTTTATTAGATACCAAAAAAATAGAGTAAAAAATTAGCTAAACTATAAGACTATATCCATTCAAATTTATTCTTTGTGAAAAAAGTTATGGCCAAAATAATATATTTGGCCAAACTCATAGTATTTGGACCATAACTTTTTTCATATTGGACCAATTCGAATGGGCTTAGGTTCATTTTGTAGCCAATTTTTTGTTCTATTTTTTGACACCAAACTCATTTCTGTAAGTTTAATTTGAACCGAGTTATGAACGGCAAATGATGAATTATCTGCAAATGTCGGGTCTGCAAAAGTCAAAAATCCCTTGAAACATACGCAAGGACGAAACGAATTAGGTAATAAATAGATTCGTCATAGATAAGTAAACATAATAAGTAGATTCTTTTCGAATTTCTGAAACGGTGGATAATTTTTGAAAATATCAGAAATCAATTTTTTGAACAATGTCGAACTTTTTGTTGGCGTAATAAAAATTCTAAGGATAAAGTGTCAAAATTCTGTGGCTAATTTTGCTTTTTATAAATGTCCTAACATTTTATTATCAAAAAATAGAGCAAAAAATTAGCTATAAAATGGGCCTAAGCCAGTTTTATTTGGCACACTACAAAAAAAGTTTTCTCCAAAATACTATCAATTTGGCCGAAATTTGAAAAATAATGATATTTTGGCCATAACTTTTTTTGTAGTGGGCCAAATAAAATGGGCATAGGCTCATTTTGTAGCTAATTTTTACTTTATTTTTTGATATCAAACTGGCTTCTCCAGGTTCTGTTTGAACCGAGTTATAGCAGCACTTGATCCCCAAATGTCGGATCTTCAAAAGTCGCGCCACGGGCCCCAACACACTTACTCTTGCTCGCTGATCACCTTTTTGCCAGCCTGCGGTTGCCACGACACATTGCGCATCAGTGGTTGGCCAGGCAAATCCACCAGTCTGCCTTGCTTTTTTGCTTCTTCAAACAATGCGTAATCTTGCGTTTTGTTTGGTCCAGCCCCACGTGACTGTTGTTAAAAAAAGGAACAAGATTGATATATGGGATATATTTAACTTTTTATTTATTTATTTATATCGCCCATTATGATATTTTTATATAAGCATATAGTGCCCTAAACGAATGGTCTCCCCCCCCCCTCCCAAA
The DNA here is from genome assembly GCA_001026735.1 of Rotylenchulus reniformis. Classification (NCBI taxonomy): domain Eukaryota; kingdom Metazoa; phylum Nematoda; class Chromadorea; order Rhabditida; family Hoplolaimidae; genus Rotylenchulus; species Rotylenchulus reniformis. The sequence goes on along the minus strand of LDKF01000137.1, from coordinate 3,060 downwards.
AAAAGAATGTTCCATCAATTTTCGGGGCCTTTTTATGGTAGATTTTTTTGAGACTCCCACATTTCAATGAGTATGAGTTTGTAACATTTACAATGTTTTTGGGTCCGGCAAAAGGGCCTTGTACATGGCCCTGCGCATTGGTGGAACCCATCAGTTCGTCAGTGAAGAACACGGAATCTGCCGGGTTGGGCAGCTCTGCGCCGAGTGTCGTGTCCCAATAGGGCAGCCCAATGGACCGGTCCAATCGGCGAAGTGCCAATTCCATTCTTTAAAAAAGGGAAAAATTAGGCATCTCGCATTTTGTATATGTTGTAGTCGATTCTGAAATCGGCTAGCCGAAAGTGAAATGTTTGCCAAACATGACACTTTTTATATAAAAACTCAAAGATTTAAGATCTGAAACATTAGTTTGGGGGGTCTAAAACACATTCTAAAAGTTTCAAAAAATTTTGTTCATCCGAACATGGTCAAAACATCATCCGAACATCAAAACATCGATAAAATGTTCGGATGATGTTTTGACCATGTTCAGATGAACAAAAGGCGGAGGGAGAGGAAAGGGAAAAGAAGAAAAAGAGAAGGCAAAAATGATCAATTTTATTAAGAAAAGTCACAATTTTTCAAAAAAAATTTCCCCGGCGGCCCCTGTCGGGACCGCCGGCACCTCACTAACTAAGGAAATTTCTACAATAAAAGGAGCAAATTTGCTAAGAAAAAGGTAGAATTTTTCAAAATTTTCTCCGGCGTCCCCTATCGGGACCCCGCCACTCACTGAAATTTCTGAAAAAATTAACAAATTTTTTTAGAAAAAATGAACAGATTTTCAAAAAATTTCCCCGGCGGCCCCTGTCGGGACCGCCGTCACCGCCACCCTACATAGTAAAGTTCTCTATAAAAGTAAGCCTCAAAATAATCAATTTTCTTATGAAATGAACTTAAATTCGCAAAATTTTCTCTCCGACAACTCTTAAAAGAAGTCGGTCGAATTGTGCAGCCGCCAAAATTTTAGCAAATTTTTATAATTTTTCAGCGATAATTTTTTAATTTTTATAATTTTTCAGCGATAATTTGTTTAATTAATTTTTTTTTAATTTTTATAATTTTTCAGCGATAATTTGCGTTTTAATTTAAAAAAATAAGAGGCATAGTATCGGTAGGGGTCCGGCCTCCCCTTGACCCCCCCTGGGCATAGTTAGTATGGAGTAGTGTTCGGCACCGGGCCGGGCCCGGTCGGGGTTTTTTCGGGGCCCGTGCTCGGGGCCCTGAAAAACCCTGATACCCGGGCC